>PVJO010002568.1:0-25068 GCA_004026905.1 Hystrix cristata
TGTAATAGATATTATATAAAAGGAGGATGGTGCGCAGAGGAGAGGAATACTAGAAAGAAAGAAGGGGAAAAGCAGAAAGGCAACAGGGGAAAGAGAGGGGAAAGGGAAAATATGGAAAATGATGAATGAACCTGCTGTAAATAGGGAGGGAGGGAGCAGAGGGGAGGGGCGGGGGAGAGGGGGGAGAACCAAGATACATTATGTATAGGTACAGAATAATTGTAATGAATGTGACCATTGTATGTAGAATGTACCAATACATGTTCTTGGTTTAAAAAAAAAAAAAAAAAAACTACCAATAGGCCCTTTTACCAGGGAACGCTAGTAAGTAGCAGGAGTAATAATAATATATTAAAGTGCTTTTTATATGTCAAACATGTTTCTAAATATTCCTATATTAACTCACTTAATATTTGTAATTCTATAAAGTAAATATTATTTCATTATACAGCTATGATCACTAAAGTAGAATGAAGAAAGTGACTTCTCTAAGATCATTATTCAGTTGCAAGGTGGTAAAGAGTATCGTAATTCTACAGTCTATAATTTACTGTACTATTACGAACTTTCCAGAAATGAAAGTTGCATAATAAACTATGCATTCTTTGTACTGCTAGTTCAAATATATCATGGTTCCTATTTTAAATATTTGCTTTTATATCTTAAAATAATTATAAAAAGAGTAGACATTTTGATGGCAATGGCAACCATCCCTATCTCTTAGTACCACTCCTCTTAATCTATAACCATATTTAAATGAATGGATCGATCCCTACCCTCCAGGAGTAAGGCACCTTTTGGTTTACCAAGATCAATACATGCTTTGGACACACTGGCTCACGAACTGGCAGGTGACGTAAGTGGTTTATAAATAAATGGTTGAGTTTGTGACCTCTTGTTCAGTATTGCTGAGAGACAAGCATTCCTTATAGATGTTCACTGTAACTCAAACTGCTATCAGCAGTATCCTGGTAACAGTAAGAAGATCCAATGAAAAAAAAAATCAGAAATAAAGTGAGCCCTTGATGGAAAAAGCAACTCATTTTATCCATTAACCCTGAAGTCCACGCTACCTCTTTTGGACATTAGTAATGAAAGTCAAAATGCCCTTTTTATAATATCTCAAGCCAGTTTTGAATTGGGAATCCTATTTCATGTAACCTAAAGCATTCTGATTTCAGGGATTAAAGGTTGCTTCTCTCTAGGTTTCACCTTTCATTTACAAGCAATAGAAGAGGACACAAATTGTCAATTGTGATGACATTTGAAAGCAGCAAGCAATACCTGATAGAATTTCATGAAAAAAACCTTTTTGTTTCACTGTCAGCTATAAAATCTTATTTTAATTTAAAGCTGAAAGAAAACCTAGCATAATTTGAAACCATTCAAGAAAAAAAAAACGTAGAAAATACGTACATAATTCTTCATTTATAGGTATTTAACCTTTTAAAATATATTTTGAGATGAAAATTTAAAGTCTCTCAAAAATAAATACAACTATCCTCATAAAAACTATTTTATTAGGATTAGCATCATGATAGTGTTTTTAGAAGTATGAACGTAAAGTATCTGTTTAGTTACTTAGTATGGATTAAAATAACTAGAATTTGGGAGAAAGCCACAATTTTATGTCTCACATCATTATGAAAATACTTCGAAAAGTTCCAATTATATATTTTGCCTTCTTAAAAATTAGTACCACTACTATATAATGGGGAATAGGTTAACTATGTGGTATTAGCTTTAGTGGAGAGTATATGAAGTAAATGGATCTAGCAGGTGAACACTGAAATGAAAAAGAACATTTTGCTTCCAATAATTGATAAATACTTGAGCATTTAAAGCAGTTCTCAACTGAAGCTGGGATGGAGGGAGTAGGGGCATTTGGAAATGGCTTGGCAGTTTTCAGTGGTTTAATACCAGGAAACATAGAAACATGTACCAGGTAGGGGCCAAGAATGTTAGTCTTCCCGTAATTCATGGGAAAGTCCTACACAACAAAGAAAATGTCAATTTCAACATGCCAATGAAGCATCTACTAAAGAATACTAGAATAGAAAGGATAGCAGATAAAAGCATACAAAAGCGAATACCAGTATTAAGTACCAACATCTGCTTCATATTAACTGTGCAGAAAATATCTACTATAGGAACTAAGTCAAAGGAGACATGAGAGAAGATGAACTATCATGTACTTTCACACATGGCTAGGAATTAGGGAAGAGGAACATATTTCAGGATTAGGAAGAACAGTATGTGTCCATTTTGTTGAATACATTAGGAAATTAGATGATAGACTATAAAGAGTCATATTTGGATATGGATCACTTGTAGGAACAGGAACACTTTCTGCTCATAATGATTCTACCTAAAATTCCTAGCATGGCACAGTGGGCCTCTCTCTCTCTCTCCAGCTTCATCCCTATCACTAACCAGCTCCCACCCTAGATTCTAGAAATACCAATAGCTACTCTGCTTTTGCATCTGATAGTCTCATCTCCAGGCCACCTTTCCCTCTATCTGGATTAAAACTTAGACATAAAAACTGTTCCTTGTCTTTCAAAAACATATTAAAATCTTAATCTTTCCTGGAAGTTTTTCCTGTCCTGTGCTCTCTAAGAGGGACACTCCCTTAAAGGCACAGGCAGTGAGCCCACCGATGTACTACTGTACCTTTTGGTACTTCCTCAGATCATTAAATATATACCGTTTTATGAGTCTGTCAACTTGTCTGCCCACTGACTGAATTGAGAGTAAAACCAGTGACTTACTGGCACACAGGTCAGTGGTTTTCAGGTAGAGGTAAGCATCCAAATCACCTGGTGGGTGCTTTTATAAAATAAAGATGCCCTAAGGCCAATGAAGTAGCAATCCTGTGGTCAATCCCAGGTATCTGCATTTGAAACAACCTCACAGTTGACATAGATTCTAAATTAAAAACCACTATACACAAAATTGGCACTATTATTGTGTCTTTCTCTTGCAAATATGGTAATAGGCATGGAGAGGAAGTAATCTGCCAAGAAAACTTCTTTTCACATAAAGATTAAAATTTGTTATGTTTAACACAAACATTCAAAAATACTACCTGTAATTCCTCTTTTAACAAGTAACATACAAGAAGACTCACATTATCTTGCTTAACGAGAAACACTTAAAATAGATATTTCTAATTGCCTGAAAAGTAGCAATCTCAAATTAGACAGGGATAAGAAGACGGTGTTACTTTCAGGGCATGGAAGGGGCACACATTTGAGAACTTCATACACTGCAAAGTCAGGAGACAACAAATTTCATCAACTGGCAACTGCTTACGACTAAGGAGGTATCCATGAGTTAATGAGTACTATGCTATGTAGGCACAGAAGCATTAATATTTTGAGTAGATAATTGTTATGCTAAAATCATGTTTTATAAAGATGTATCTAGGGACAGAGTGTATGAGTGACTGAAGTGAGGAGACACTGAAGGTAGAAACAATACTTAGGGTTCCTTCAAAAGTCCAGAGAGAGACAAGAAGGGCCTGTATAGGTGAATACAGCTGATAAATGCTGTAGTCAAGGAAATCAAAGAAGATGGACATAATCTGGAGGCATTTTGTCACGAAGGGTCAGACTTGGTGACTGAGAAAAGACTTTCCCAAGTGAATCAGGTTAGGGACTTTAAGATGACCAAGTGTTTGGTTTTCTATTTCCATAGTCCTGCTTTTGGCTGCTGTGGAAAAGTATACCCTTTGTGATGCTATGTTACATGGTTGTAGTAAATAAAGGCCTAAGGAGGGAATCATTAGGCTTCTATTCTTTCATACTCTTTTCCTCTTGTCCTTGCTGTTGTTCTAAAATCTTTCCATTAAACTATATCAAAGCTGTAATGGCAAAGAAACCACAGAGCTAAATAGTTCAATCAGTCAACAAGTTTGTACTGAGCAGCTATTATGTAATTCCCCCAAGTCCCACTGCAAATCCACTTGTCCCTCCATGACCACAACTGCTAAACCCATCATTTCATTTTCCTTTACTCTTTTCTAAAGTCAATTTGCAACAAAGTATAAATTTATACCATTTATAAAGATACCGTGTTTTTTAAAAATCCCATCCTTTACAAAGTGCAATACCACATAACTGTTTAAGGAAAAAAGTGCTGCTGACACTAATAAAGGAGTTGATGTGTATATCACTGCAATATAATTAGAATGCTATGATTATATACTAAGAATAAAAAGAATTTTTTTGAACTTGTAAAAGCTTTGTTATTTCTTTACAAGAGGGACATCTAGTGGCTAGCTTCTAAAACAGGACTAGAGTGCTTAAATATTGATTCATACTGTTTAGTAACAGGCATACTTCCACTATCTTAATTTTGTAAGCACAATAGAAATGCATACAGAATTAAAGAACCCAGCATTCAAAAAAATGGGTTGAGAAGTTGAAAACTCACAATTCTAAGTGAGAATGAGAGAAGAATAGTGAATAAAAGAATTGAGTTACTTGGAACTGGACACTGAGGTCATGTAACGACAAACTGGGAAGACATGTCATTTGAATGTCATTTTGGTCCATTTCAGATTTCTGATATTTGAAGTAGGGACGCGCTGTGGATAAAATCTACACAAATATTCCAAAATCCAAAAAATGCCAACCAATTCAGTTAAGAAATACTCAACTAGGATTAGTGGGTGGGATCCCTCAGTCCAATTCAGTCTTCCAATTGACAAGGTGAAATGTATTCCCTTTGCACTTGACCTCTGACCAAAATAGGCAGGAAAATGAAATGAGGCACTTATGCAACCACATGAGACATATTATCCAAGCACAACTACTACAGTCACCAGGTTTGATACCCATGGCTTCTACTACCAAAACACTAAACACAACTGAAAGAATATTAGATATAGATAAAAAAACATGAAATTCAAAAATCGTCTATCTATGTGGTACAAAACAGCACAAAACTCCAACCTTGCCTCCTTCCACCCAGTTTCCCTTGACTCTTTCTTGGACTCCCAGAACCACTACCGCAAATAAACTTCTTTCTTTTAAAAATTACCTAGTCTATGGTACTTTACTACAGCAACAGAAACAAAAAGACCTTCTCTAAAGATAACTGCTGTTACCATTTTTAGTAAACTTCTTTCTTTTAAAAAGTACTTAGTCTGTGGTACTTCATTACAGCAACAGAAACAAAAAGATCTTCTCTAAAGATAACTGCTGTTACCTTTAATACAATAGTCCCCCCAGATTGTGGTTTCGCTTGCTGTACTATGTTACCTATGGTCAACTGTGGTCTGAAAGTACTACACGGAAAACTGTACAAATACACAGTTTGTAAGATTTAAACTGCTCATTGTTCCAAGTAATGTGATGAAATCTTGTGCCCTTTCGCAAAAACTGTCCCTTTGTCTAGTGTATTTACCCTATATATGCTCCCTACCCATAATTCAAGGAGCAGCTATCACAGTAGCTAGTGGGATCAATTATCACAGTACTGTAGTACTTGTGTTCAGTCAGTGGTCCTTAGTTTACTTAGTAATGACCCCCAAAGTGCAAGAGTAGTGATGCTGGCAATTTGGACATGCCAAAGAAGAGCTGTAAAGTGTTCTCTTTAAGTAAAAAGGCAAAAATGTTTGACTTAAGCAAAGAAACAATTCTATGCTATGGTTGCTAGGATAAAAACAAATCTATCCATGAAACTGTGAGAAAGGAAATGTGTGTGCTACTTTTACTGTTGTACCACAAACTGCAAAAGTTATGGCCACAGCATGTACATGCTTAGTTAAGATGGAAAAGGCATTAAGTTTGTGAATGGAAGAGATGATAGAAAATATGTTCTGACGGACAGCTATGTGTTGCACCACTAAGCATTAAGCTTCCCTTCCTCTCATCATGTAGGTGTTGTATCATCTCACATCATAAGAAGAATGAATACAGTGCTATAAGATATTTTGAGAGAAACTATATTCTCATAACTTTCACTACAGCATTTTGTTATAAGTATTCTATTTCATCACTAGTTGCTATTATTAATCTCTCACTGCACCTAATTTACCTAACTTTACCATATATATGTGTGTGTGTGTGTGTGTGTGTGTGTATGAAAAAATATAGTATATGTAAGGTCTAGTACTATTTGTTGGCTTCAAGAATCCCCTTGAAGTCTTGAAATGTGTACCTGTGGATGACAGGAACTATCATATATGCATGTATGTATGTAAATGTCATTTTTCACACAATGGTCATACGCAATGAACATGGTTTTGTATCTATCCTTGCTTAATATTTCTGGCAATCATTCCACATAAATACATTTAAATTAGGAAGGCATGATGAGTAGTACACTTTTTCTATGCATAATTATTCTTATCAGATAATCCCTAGTAATATAACTGAGGTGAAAAAGTATGCTTTCCTGATCTGGCTGTTTCCTACTGCTGACCTCACCTTTGCTCAGGGCAAGTGCTTGTATTAAATATTCAGGGTAACATGGCAGAGAACATAATCTGAAAAATCCCAATTGCATACATTAACAAATCCTAGAGAAATATAACAAATATACTGAACCTATCAGGAAACAAGAGAATAAGAAGTGAAAGCCATTTTGGAAAACTAAAGTTACGTTCACCTGAGAGGCCTTTGACAATTTTGATAACCAACAGGCTTTTCTTTCAAAGGCCACTGGGTGACATGAAACAAGGTCTTAGGCTCATATAAATTGCAGAGCTCAAACTAAAATCAATATATATATAAAAAAATCAATGTATAAACTCAGTTAAAGGATGAACCAGAAAAATCCTGCCCAACAGTGTAGGCAGATGACAAGGAAACCAGCTGACCTTGGGTTGGTGTTTTAGAGAAAGTGAGGAGCTGTGAGTGGAAACAGAGGGGTGAACAAAGGGGAACAGGAAAAAAAGAAGCAGCAAGATGTGTCACGTACAGGTACAAATACCTTATGATGAATGCTATCACTATGTGTTTCTAAAATGTACCAGTAAAATAAAATAAAAAAAAAAGAGAGAATGTATAGCTGTAGCTTTCTCAAATGGTTTTGGGCTTCAAATAATCACTACTCATATAGTTTGAGACACATATGGAGATATTAAAGAGGTTCGCAATGCTGGGTGTGGTGGTGCACGCCTGTAAACCCAGAGCCTGGGAAGCTGAGGCAGGAAGATCACCATGAATTCAAGGCCAGCATGGGCTACATAGCAAGACCCTGTCTCAAAAAACCAAAACTAAACCCCAAACAAACAAACAGAACCCCCCAAGCCAAACAAAAAAACTCAACAAAACAATAGTGTTCTCAGTAGTGGTAAAAGAAATGAGAAAACAAAAGAATAAATAAACTGGTACTACTAAAAGTGTCAATTTAAGATATTTCATATGCAACTAAACTATTATTCAAAAGGAAGGGTGAAGTACAGGAGTCCAAATATAAAAAACTTTAAAATAGGCAGAACACATCTTGTTAAAAAACTTTAAAACAGGTAGAACAAATCTTGGGAGGTGAGTTGGTTAGAAGGGGTTATCTCAAGAGAGAAGAGGAACTAGCCAGGAAAAATTTAAGGTGGTGATAATGTAATATTCTACATACCCATAGGGACTGGGTTATAGGGTTATAGACATGGTGATGCAGAAATATTCAGGGATCAGTTGAGGATGTCTACATTTACTTCATAGTGCACCAAAAAGACTGGTTAACCAAAGGATAAAAATACAATAAAGCACTGTAGTACAATGATAATGACGGAATCCAGGTGGTAAGTATACGGGTGTTAACTGCAAAATTCTATTTTGTGCTTGAAAAATTTCACAAAATATTAGAAAAAAACTCAACAGGCAAAACTAATCTGTAAGGTTGGAAGTTAGTGAGATAGTTAACTTACCTATGGAGGGAATTAGAGGTCAATTCTGGGGTGCCAGTAAAATACTATACTCTTTCTCTCTCTCTCTTTTTTTTTTTGGGGTGCTGAGGATCAAACTCAGGGCCTTGTGCTTGGTACACAAGCACTTTAACCACTGAGCTAAATCCCCAGCCCCATACTGTACTCTTTCTTAAGCACAGTATACTAATGTCAAGTGTTTTTGGGTATCCATTAAAAATAAAAAAGAATGAAATAAAGATATTTTCAGACAAAAAATGCTCTTTAAATTATACTTTGGTTTTCTCAAGAGAAACCATGTGATCTTTAAGTTTGTGTGTCTGACTTATTTCACTTAACATTATCGTCTCGAGATGTACCCATTTTCCTACAAATGACTCAAATTTACCCTTCTTTATGGCAAAGTGTTATTCCACTGTCTATAAACATATTTTCTTTATCCATTTACCTGTTGAAGGACATACAGGCCACTTCCAAGATTTAGCTACTGTGAGTTGTGCTGCTATAAACATGGGTATGAAAGTTGTACTAGTTTACATTTCCAGCAACAATGCTGAAGGGTTCTTTTTTCTCCACAGCCCTGACAGCATTTGTTATTATTACTGCACCTGATCTTGATTGTCATTCTTTATTTCCAGACAAAAATTGAAAAAACATATTCTTTGTAAGAGTTCACCAAAGGAAATTTGAAAGAGAAGAGAAAAATGACCCTTTCCTAAAAAGGAAAGTATAAAATTAAAAAAACATTTAGACACTTTTCGATTTTGTTCTGTGTTTTGGAAGATCTCCTTAATTTTGGGGTCCTATTTCTAAGAATTGTTGCAAGTGTCATAATACCATGGTTCAAAAAAAAGGAAGAGAGCTTAAGTAATCAAAAAATGCCCCTCTTGAAATGAATATATCCATATCCATATACACAGAAGAGCTATAAAATGGTAAACATTTTATAATACAGGGCACTAAAGAGATGTGCTCAATGATAAAGTAAATAATGTTAGAGCATGAGGAAAGTTTCTGAGAGTTGAGAGAGAATAAAAATGGGTAAGTGGATTTGCCATGAAATCAAATTACTGAAATAAATGCAAAATGAGACATTCTCATAGAATGTAGAAAAAAAGGCAAAAGAAATCAAGATGAGAAAATTGAAGAAACAGGGAGACCCAGAAGGCTCCTCTAGGAGATGCAAATCTATGTAATAGGAACAGCTGATATTGAGACCAAAGCAAATAAAGCTGAAACAATAACTGAACTAACTGATGAGAATTTTTGAGTTCAAGAATGAAGTATGCCTACAGGTCAAAAAGGCTCACAGGGTACCTTTAAAATTTAACACAAAGAAACACCTAGAAATATATTCTGGTGACTTGAAAATTTCAAGGGAAAAGAAGGGCGAAAGTTAGGCTGAACTCAAGATTTTTCTCTTGCAATTCAACAGGCCAGGACATGGTGGAATCACACTGCATCTTCAGAGTTTTAAGGGCAAATAGTTGTTTTTTATTTTTTATTTTTTATTTTCTTTTGGTGCTGGGAATTGAACTCAGGGCCTTCTGCTTGCAAGGCAAGCACTCCAGCCACTGAGGTGAATACCCAGCCAGGGCAAATAGTTTGAACCAAGAATTACATACCTTGCCATCTTGTTATGTTTGTATGAAAGCAATTAGAAGACATTCTCAGATAGTCAGGGGTGAAGAAAGTTTACCAACTAAGAACCTTCTGAACTGAAAAATTTGCTCAATGATTTACAGTAGCCAGAGAACATGAATTAAAAACAACTAAATACAGGGAGGCAATTGTATGAAAGATTTGAAGGTAAGCATTAAAGGAAATTAATAAGTATGACGTCTAATTGTTGCAAATGGGTAATAAAACTAAATACAAAAATAGATTTGTAGGCTAGATCTAAAATTTTCAGTTTATGTAGTTTTAAATTTATCAAAGAGCATGCCAAATATTCAATGTATTTGGCAAATAAATACTATTTTATTTTTGCCGTGTAGTATTATAGAAAAAGGTGCATATTGTTAAGCCAAATATATGTCAAATAAGTGCTTTGTCACTGTGGACAGGATAGGTAAAGCCATTCTAAATATTAATCTGACAAAATTGGAAAATGGTACAGTTTTATTCTACTTAGAGAAGAAAAAAGGTACTAAGTCTGTCCATAATATTAATAATTTAAGAAGAAAGTTTCCAAAGCACTGGTGGGAGAGGGGTGGATAAAACCTTGTTTTATATCTTGAATTGAGAAAAAACGGTAGTTAGTTACTACGTCATACAAATCAGTGTGTCACTGAGTTGTTGTAGACAAAAATAGAATATATGCATTCAAGTATTTAGATTTGAAAAAAAGTAAAAAAATCAAGAAAAAGTAGCAAAAGAAAAATAGCAAGGAAGCATTAAAGTTAGCACAGCAGACCGACAGGGGTAGAGGTGAGTTATACTAGAAAATTAATTCAAAAATTGACTCAAAAAATTGATTCAAAAATTAATCTCTGATCCAAAATACTCATACTTGCATAAAATAAAGGATAGAGGGATTTTTTTTTTTTTATTTTTTGGTTACTGGGGATTGAACTCACGGCCTTCTGCTTGCTAGGCAAGCACTCTAACCACTGAACTAAATCCCCAGCCCTGGATAGAGGGATTTTAAGGTAATAGAAACTGTTTGCGTCACAGAAATAACAATTTTTTATTGGGCAGAAATAAGGATATTGTAAGGTATCAGTATTCTTCCTATAGATCTTCCACATCTTTTTCCAGCAATCTTTGATTATCAGTAAGTGAAAGTAAACATAAAGTTATAAGCCCTATGAAAAGATAAAGGATTTATTCTGAAAGAGATATTATTTTATGGAAGTAGTCTGGGATCTGCTCCAAAATAAGCAGAGGACCTTTCTATTGGATTCATTTCCTTATCAAACTCCCATATTTTTAATAGAAAAATGTGAATCTTGCTTTGTCTCAACTTATTCTCAATATAAGTATCTCTTATTCTTTTGTTCATTAAAGTTATCTATTATGATGTTCTTGCAAATTCTATAGTTCTTTGAAATTTACCTCCATGAAATGTATTTTTCCACTTTACACATTGGTGATACATGACTATTCAATAAAAGCTTAGAAAAATTCACATACCACATAATTTGCACATCGTTTTAAAAGATTCAGATTTATACTGGTCAAAAACTTCTACCATAAAGGACACCTGGGCTAGAATGAATATATTCTTCTAAGGTACCTTTATGTCTACTGTTACCTACAGTAACTTGCTGATAGTTTTACAAGGAGAATTATACATTAAACACTCTTCATATGGGGGCGTGTGTGTGTGTGTGTGTGTGTGTGTGTGTGGTACCACAGCCTCCCCGTTAAGCTACATCCTCAGCTCTTCTATTTTTTATTTTGGCCCAGGTTGTTGCTAAGCCGCTAAATTACCTAAACTGTGCTTGAACTTGTGGTCCTCCTACCTCAGCCTCCCAAAATGCCGGGATTACAGGTTGCCAAAACACCTAGTGCACCACTTAGTTTTTTAAAACTTTTTTTCAGAGGGGCAGAGGTAGACCTCAGTGATGGCATGTACAAGGTCCTGGGTTTGATCCCAGCATGAAGAAAAAAGAAATTATAAAACAGTACAGACTAAACTTAGGATATACATCGAGTACTAAGAGTAATATTCTTGGAAGAAACTTTTTCCTACATACATTCATCCATGTATAGAGACACAAAAATGTTATACTTAGAGCTATATCCTTTTTAGTACTGAGAATTTGGATGACAATCATTCTGAATGGTTTCCTTCATAAAACAGTACACATTTTATACTTGAGAAGGCATAAACCAGTTACCCTAAATTTCAAACAAATTATATTCATTTCTAAATGTTAGTTTCAAAATGCACAAAGGAATCATCTCAAATTTGACAAATGCAAGGAATTACTCTACTTTTGGAAACCAAACAGGAAGAAGAAAAACCACTCTTAGATGTCTTGGAACATATGAAATAAATGGATAGAATCATCTTCTAGTTATACAGCATCTTTTGAGAAGGTATAAATTCTATTAGAACAATAATTCTGAAGGCCATTTTCCAACTTAATAACAATAAACTGGAAAAGGACCTTGAAGTTACCTAACCCAACCCCTACATCATCAAGATGAGGCTCAAAGGGTGCAGGAGCATGTGCCTGTAGTCCCAGGCTAATATGGAGGCTGTGACGGGAGGATCATTTAGACCAGGAGTTTGAGACTAGTCTGGGCAACACAATGAGACCTTGCCTCAAAAAACAAAAATAAAAAAAGGGCTCCGAAAAAGGAAGTAGAGTGATACCTCAGTTGTTGAACTCAATTTGTTCCAAATTCATGTTTGAACACAGAAAAGTTTGAGGACTGACCATATTTTTTTCCATAAGAAATGATGGAAAACCAAATAACTGATTCTGAAGCCCCAAAATTAGACTTAAAAGTTCATTTTTCCTGGACTTCAACAAATTTCACAATGATTTCCTTAACTCTAGCAAGTTTCTCGGTTTTCCTCTTAGCTTTACTGCTGGTATCACTGACTTTCTTTGGAGCCATGGTTATGATATTTTATGCAAATACACCCCCGCTCCTCCAAAAAGCAGTGATGAAGGTTTTAATGCATTAACACAAGCACTATATATTGTCTGGGTGAGAGTGGTGCTTAGATTGAAGCGTCACCCCTTTGTGCCCACAGAGAGACACGATGTTTGACTCACTCAGCCCATACTGATTTTTTCAAGTTCACTCTATAGTCAGATTTTCAGTTTGACTATAGAGCAAAGTTATGAATACCAAACAGATTTTTTTGAACTTTGCTGTTTGAGTAGTGGAAAGTTCAAGCTTAAGAGCTGTTCGACAACTAAGATATCACTGTAATTTGTTTAAGGCCACACAGTTACTATGAGGCTGAAGGGAGAAGGATCTGCACAGGTTTTCTAACTATACATCCAGAATCTTGACTTCTAAAAGATATCTCCCAACAGTTTAGTTGGCTAGTTACGTAGTTTAGTTGTCCCTTGCTATCCATGAGCCCTCTCAAATACTAAAATTTGTGGATGCTCAAGTCCCTTGTATAAAAATGGCATATTATTTGCATATAACCTATGCACATCCTACCATCTCAAATCTGTAACACCTAGACAATGTAAATAGTTGCTATATTGTATTGTTTAGGGAATAATAACAAAAGAAAAATCTATACACATTTAGTACTAAAGCTGGAGTTTTCCTGAATATTTTCAACTTGCAGTTGGTTAAACCTACAGATGTGGAATGCAGAGATATTGTAGGCATTTTACTTTGGAATCATATTCTCCCCATACTCTCCTGGGGCTTTTTGAACCCAATACTTTGTGAGAGCAGCAAATTAATCTTTGTGGTGTTATCTGTATGCAAGGTTCCCTTTAATGTTTTAAAAAGCTCCTCTTCCACAGCCAGCTTTTAAATGAAATATTGTTTAGAACTCCAGTGTAGAAAGGATAAGGTAAGTTGTTATTAATTTTAACAGTACAGTGCTCCTACTTTGACTTTCTACTTTGTCCCTAAAGCTCCTGAAGTACTTTGACAGTACCTTGGGTCTCTGAGGAACAGTTTTAATTTCTATAGTTGAGAGTGTTCTAGAACACAGCTTTTCAAAGTATTCTTCTCAAACAATCAGCATCACTGGAGGGCCCGTTAGAAATATACAATAACAAACCTACTGAAATTAAATCGTATTTAATAACAAGCCTACGTGACTTGTTATGCACATTGACAGTTGAGAAGATTCTCAAAGAATATCAAGAAAACACACGCATTACATACTCCAATATATGACCTGCAACTACCAAAGTTATCTTGTCATTCAGTGACAATGCACACTTTGGGTAACAATGCTCTCCAACAAAACAAACTTTAAAGGATGTTCTCGATGTAAAACACACACACACACACACACACACACACACACACACACACACACATACACGCACGCATGCACACACACACACACACACAAAACCCCCAAACCATGATGTACTAAGTTAGAAACATACCTCCTGTCAAAAAATGTTGAATTCTCTTTCCTCTTAGTGAATCCATTAGGTAGAAGTTTTAAGTTAATACCTTGCTTTCGGGCACGATTTTTCATAAAGTACATCTAATAATAGAAACAAAACAGATAAATTAATTTAAAAATGCCTTACAATTCAGAAATCAGTAAAGCCATGTCCAATAAAGGTTAAGATTCACTGAGTACTTTTGTGGTTTAATACCAGTTAGCTGTATGCCCCATGATTTTATTACTAGACAGTTTACTCAAAGGAGGAACTACAAGACCTAATTAAAGTAGCCACTGTTGTGGGCATTACAAAATGGGATATGAAAATATCTGGCTTTATTATGTATTACTCCAGGGACCAATGGGGCTGGTTAAACTGAACTAACCAAGTCTTAAGAATTGTACAGGGGTAAACTTGTAGGATACATATGAGGGTAATTTATATTCTTAAATGTATATATTAAAAAAGACTTACATATTAAGATTAAAGAAGTATACTACATAAGATTCAACTATAACCCCATAATGTATCTTAAGGATTTTTAGAAAAAAAAAATCAAAACAAACTAGAAGAAAACAACAACAGAAATCACAGCTGGGCATGGTAACACACGCCTGTAATCCCAGCACTTGCAAGGCTGAGATGGGAGGATTACCTTGAGTCTGAGGCCAGCGTGAGCTACATAGTGAGTTCAAACCCACCCTGAACTACACAGAAAGTATCTGTCTGAAAGAGGATGATGAAGATGAAGACGATGATGAAGATGAGGAAGAAAGAAGATAACAAAGATATAACAAAAGAGAAAAAGACACATAACAAAATAGCTCTGCGCTTTTTTTTTTTTGGTGCTGGGGATTGAATTTGGGGCCTTGTGCTTGCTAGGCAAGCACTCTACCACTTGAGCTAAATCCCCAACCTAACAACAAAATAGAAAAGAAACATCATATCAACTGATCTAGCAAAAAAAAAAAAAAATTGTCAAAAATGAAATTACTACAACCCCTAGAGACACATAAAGGAGAATATTAGGAAGAACTTTCAATGCATCTGAAAATTTCAATCAAATGCACAAGTTTTTACAAAATTGAAATCTATAGAAACTGAACAGTACTGTAAACAGGAAAAATATACCTCAGTGGCCCAAACTCCATGTCCCTATTAGTTCAATGACAAATTTTTACAAACTCACAAGGAAAAAATAATTACAATATTAATGTGCCCCAAAACAAAACAGAAATCATCTCGACTAACTTTATGAAACTAAAATCATAGTAATACAAAAACCTAAGGATATCAAAAAGGAAAATTAAAGGTCAGTTTCATTCATGAACAGAAACAGAAAATGAATGGATGGACAATGTATATACACATGTAATACAACTGAATTTTGTAAAGTATAAAAAGCATGATAGGTCATAATAATAGCATACCATGTAAAATTAGCTTAAGATAAAAGATGGATTAAGATTTCTCATATTTTTATTAGAGTATGATAGGTTGAAACAACAAAAGTGAAATAATCAAATACTGAAAAAGGTAGTTGACAAAATATAAGAAGTAGCAAAAGGATAAAATTTATTAACAAACCAGGATTAGAATTTCTTTAGAATAAACTAGACCTACAAAAAAATTTATGGAACTTTTCCCTCCATGATCAGGGAACAAGATAAAAATGTATAGAAGAGTTAACATAGCAAGGCTGAAACTAACCACTAAACATTTCCATAAACTACATAAAACTTTCCCTAAAATGACAGAGTGGCTTATCACTGAACCTAAATTTTCTGTTCAATCAATGTGGCTTTTGTTAAACCTGTTTTTCATTCTGGGACTCTGAGATTTTGGTATACACTAGGCGGAAGATGCCTCTGTCACTAGTCCCTCGGTCGTTAGCGCTTTGGGCATTGAATTTCCAGTGAACCTTTCTGGTAGAAAATATCTCACCAGTGCTATTGCAACTTATTAATAGAGGAATTAGAATTAAACACATACGTGTGACTATCGTGGAAGAGAACTATTACAAACCTGTGAACTGTTTCCTCCAGATTTTGTCTCATACTTCTTCCCTTTCCTAATTTTGCTCCATATCCTTTCATAATAAATTTTAATCTGTCACTACAATTGTATGCCAAATCCTGTGAATCTTTCTAGAGAAGACTCAAACCAGAGGTGGTCTTGGGATATTTTTCAACACAGATATCTCCTATCAACACTACTATTTGATACTGAAATGAAGGTCTTAGTTATTTCAATAAGACAAGAAGAGAAAAAATACAGATTAGGAAGAAACAAACTGGGAATTGTGTGAAACTATGGTAAGGTACTGGGATAGATTTTAAAATGGTTGCTTACTGTTAAATAAACAAAACAGCAAAAAACTCACTTCTGTATGCAAGCAAAGAAAAAACGAAGAATTAAAAATCAAGTGCTGTTTAAAATAGTGTCAAAAGGACTGAGGACATACCTCAAGGCCCTGAATTTGATCCTCAGGACTATTTAAAAAAAAAGCCAGGCATGCACCTAACAAAAAATACGTAAGGCCTCTACTACTGAGAAAATACCTAGAGAAGGACACTAAAGTTCTAAGAGAGCTAGATACAACATGTTCTAAATTTAAAGATTCATGTTGTAAAGAAAAAGCTCCCGAATTGATCTACAAAACAAATATAGCCTTAGTTTCTATATGTACTTAACTCTATCTAAAATTATATTTCTTCCTCCATACATCTCCTCTCTCCCATTCCTCTCCTATCTCTCCCAGTACAATACAAATCTCCACTAAGGTTAAAGTTTGCCACTATTGTATTCACAGTAACTAGAATGGTCCCAGACGAAGGTTAAATTAAAAAAAAAAATCTAATTGATTGGAAGGAAATCTAACTAGAAGAAATTAGAATACTTACATGTTTATTGCTTATTGGCTTTTTCAAAAGAGCATCTCTAGAAATATGGTCTGCTGTTCTTGCCACATCTTCCAAAAATCGATAATCTAAAAATTTCAGATTAGACAAATAAACAAGTGACATATATCAACTGCCAGGAAGCATTAATCTGCCATATATAAAATGGCTTACCACTTAGGAGATTCATTTCAGTAAACTGTTGTATTGAAACGTAAGCAGTTTTATCTCGAACTCCATTACAAGTCAGTTCTGCTTTGTGTTTCTTTACACAGGGCAAGCTGAAGGCAAAAAGAAGAGAAATACTGTTTACATTTTGAAGTAAGAAGTATGTATAGATACAGGTAGTAAGGTAAGAAGTTACGTGTATACCTGCAGGAATATCGCATACAACGTGGACATCTGTACTTTGCTTCTTCTGTACCACAAGTTTCACATCTACAAAAATCCAGAAGTAACATTAAATTATCAAATAGAAATTCTATTTATCTATTCATAAACTCTGAATGCTGATTCAATTTCTTGTCATAATTTAGACATATTGATAAAATACTTCACAGTTGTCACTGTTGAAAATTCTCTATGAAACCATCTCCAAATGACTTCTATATTAACAATGCTGCTAGTGATATGTGATTCAAGAAAAAAAATTACAATTTTTAAAAAATCATCTCACTTTTGATTTCTTTTTGATTATCCACTGATATTTTTAACTTGTAATTCCTGGCAATCTGGTCACTCTGCGGTGGTATGTAACCAGAAGTCCTTTCATAAGTATGTTTTGATATTTTAAAAGCATACACAGTGCAAAAAGACAGTGTAAGACCCACCCAAATTTAAGAAGTAGCATTAATGTTTTCTTTAATTCCACACCTCCACACCTAACCTAGAATGGACATCAAAATAATTTATAAATGCTATTAACCATCATCTGTCCTCGAATGCTCTCTAGGACCACAGGATAATGACAAGCTTTTTACAGCTTGGCTCACTATATTCTGGAAGTAACAACAATCTGACCACAATTTCATTTCTGATGTTGTCACAAGCATAATTACACACTAAGGAAATCAAAACAAAAGCAATAAATATTCATACTGAATATATAGAAGCTCACCAATTAAGTTTAAGTTACTTTTGCCTAATTTTAACTCAGTCTGTTTTGTCATTGTTGGTTTTATTGAACTTTCTCATCTTTATCATCTTCCAAACCAATACTGAGTCAAAAGCATATTAAATTAGCCAGATCTGATTACAAAGGGTCTTCTGGTTCCCAGAAAGTTTACTTCATAAATTGACCATTACTCACTAATCACTACCACTTCACATAATTTCACTGAATTTGTTATCTAACAACAACCCCTTCACCCCTCCCTGCACAACACCACTCAGACTCCAGGGACCCAAACTTGTGGTTACTTTTCACTATTCCCCATTCTGCTATTAGTGTAGTTCCCAGCAATCTAGACAAAAAGAGTACTCCATGGCTTCATTCCCCTAATCAAATTTCTCCTAGTCCTACCTTGACATGGCCAGTTTCCGCTTGCAGCCCATTGGGGGATTTATCTGAGGCTCTTCTTTCACCTTTATATCTTCTGTTACTTCTTTCTTCAAGAAATCCTCCTCTTCTTTTACACGCACTCCATCAATCATCTCCTCCTGTTTTATAGTCTGATCAACAAGCATCTCCGGTTTTATCTCCAAGTTATCTTCCTCTTCCTTCACTTCTGGCCAATCCATTACCTCTTCCTTCACCTTCGCTCTTTCTTCCTTAAAGTCTGGTTCATCCACTTTCTCTTCTTTCACTACCAAACTACTATCCACCTCCGGCTTCACCTCCAGTAGCTCTGCTTTCTCATCCTTCACTTCAGACCCATCCTCCACCTCCTGCTTTACCCACGGCGCATCCAACATGCCGCCTTCTACATCCGACCAGTCCATAATTTCTTGCTTCACAACTGTTAAATCCATTCGCATCTCCACTGCCCTTTGCTCACTTCTTTCCTCTGCATCCTTTATCTTCTTCATTTCTGTACGTCCATTCCCTTCCTCTCCACCGCCAGCCTCCTCCATCCCTGCTAACTCCCTGACCTCCACCTCCCTACCCGATTCGAGATTTAGTCGCGCCCCCTGGAGACCTCCCCCCGAGGTTCCTTCATTTTCAGGAGCAAACGCCATCAGCTGACGATCCTTGGTTTACGCTGCCACTCTGTCCTTCAGTGTGGATGCACCACAGCAACAAGTAGGACCACCAGCAGCAAAACAGCGGTGCACGTGTGCATCTAAGTCGCAAGTCCATAACGCTTGCTTGGCGCGAGCGCCCGAGTTGTCGTCAAACGCCGCTCCGCGCCACGACACTTCACGACTTACAGAGTTCTTTACGGCTCAGCGGCGGTTCCCGTCCCACTCTCTGAGAGAAATGTGTGAGGCGCACCCGCTGTGACGCCCGCTTTCTACCTCCCGCCTCCCGGGCGGGGTTTCGCTACCTCCGTAATCTGAGGCGTTCTCTGGCCACCTCCATTTGTGTAAATAGGACGGGGAGAATGGAACTTTTAAATCTTGTAATGGGAAGACCTTCCCTAGTCCGTACTAACGGGTTAAATCTAATCCTGTTTGAAAGTGATGGACACAGGTCATGTTGTGTCCCCAAGCTTCAGTTCGTGCACCTACGCACTAGGGCGGGTGGTATTACAAATTCCTAAGTGTTACTGCGAAGATCACATGAAATCATGCAGCCAGCTGTGACTCCCACAAACTGAATAATGTACCTCTGGCTGTTATTATTGAGAATCCTGGTAGGTTTCAGGTAGGCATTGATTATTGTTCTTCAACTCTGTTATCAGTAACAGTTGTATCATGCAGTTTTCAATTCCTAGCACTCTACACGATTGTTTTGTTTGTTTTTGAGACAGGGTCTCGCCATGGAGTTCAGGCTGGCCTCGCAGCGGTCCTCCTGCCTAAATCTCTGGAGTGCTGCGATTACAGGCGTGCACCACCATGCCCAGCTCTACACGATTCTTTATGGGTTTTTTTTTTTGTTTGTTTGTTTTGTTTTTGTATGTTTGGTTTGTTTTGTGAGATGAATTCTGCTTTTTGTGGCCTGCGCCTAGCTTTAAATATTCCTAAGTATATATTCCTGTTTAAGGACTGGGACAAAAACTGAATGCCCACGAGTAAATTGAAACGCACACTGGAGGAAAAAAACAAAACAACAAAACTGCATCTGTTTCAGTTTTAAGAAGTATTACCACATTCTGGGCATTACGCATGTTTGCCTGATTTTCAGAGACTGAGATATCTATTTTCCTCACTGAGTCAGGAAACTAAGTCGCTTTTTAGCTGTAGGCCTCTTTGTGCAAACCCCTCAGAGCCTGTTAGTTTGCAGGGCAATCACACATTGGTCAGGGAATGGAAAGTTTGAATGGGTGAGCACAGTGAGGAAGGGAAGTAATTGGGGGTCTTTCGTTTGTTGAAGTGCTGAGGATCAAACTCAGGACCTCACACATGCTAAGCGTGCGGCTCTACCACTGAGCTACATCCCCATCCCTGAGGTAATTTTGAAACCTTAGTTGGGGCACTACTGATGGATTAGCACTGGAAAGAGCAAGGAAGTAAGTTTTTGGTGAGTTGAGTAAAATCCCCTTTCAGGTTGTGGAGAGGAAGCTTCCATAGCTATCATATGGACAATTAGTCTCAGAACTTGACATGATCTTTAGGCTGTATTGCATTTTTACGCTAGCAAGAGGCTAAATGTCAGAAACAATCTGTGATTCAGTACTGTATATATTACTAGTCTGTTCCTTTTTATTGATACATAATATTCCATTATATGACTACACTGTACTGGTTCATATATTATACTAATTGGTGAGTATTTGGATGGTTTTCAGTTTGGGCTATTATGAAAATTCGGCTTTTACATTTATACACAAGTTTTTGTGTTAACATTTGTTTTTATTTCCCTTTGGTAGATACCTAGAAGTGGAATCGCTGGGACATAAGGTAATTTATATTTAATTTTTAAGAAATAACAATTATTTTCCAAAATAGTTATATCATTTTACATTTCTGCTGGCTGAGAGGTTCCAGTTTCTCTATGTCCTTGTCAACACTTAGTATTGTCAGTTTTTTATTGTAAGTGTGTGGAATTATTTTAGAATTGTGTTTCAATTTGCATTTCTTTTCTTTTTTTGTCTTTTTGTTGTTGTTTTTGACATGGATTCTTGTTATATAACTTAGGCTGGTCTCAAACTACCTGCCTCAACCTCCAGAGTGCTGGGGGCACCATGCCTAGCAACATTTTGTTGTTGTAAGATGCTAAGACTATGGGTACTTTCTGCATAGTAATTGATGATTAATGCCAAAGTGTTGCAGATTTAAAAATTATTTTCTCCCATTCTATGACTTGTTTTTCGTATTCTTAGTTGTGTCATTTAAAGAGCAAAAGTTTTACATTTCAATCAAATCTAATGTACTAGTCCATTAATGAATTGTACTTCGTGTGTTACAGTAATCAAGTTTTACCTAGCACAATGTTCCAAAGATATTCTCCTATACCATATGTCCTTGAAGTTGTATAGCCATGAGGGCTTTGTTTTGTTTTGGTTTTGGATTTCTTGTTCTTTTCTTTATTATTGGGGATTAAATCCAGGATAACTCTACATGCTGGACTACATCCCCAGCCCTTTTGAGACAGAGTCTCCTGTGTTGCTTGGGTTGGTTTCAAACTAGTGTTCCTCCTGACTTCGGCCTCTTGAGTATCTGGGATTATAAGCATGCCAATACTAAAACAAACACTCACTATATTCACCCTTGAAACCGCTAATCCTGGTTTACCTTCTTTACTGTTGCTGTCCTCTGACTCTCTATCACCTCTGAAGACAAAATTAACCTCAGCCCCTTTGAAATTCTCTATGGTAGACCTTTTCTCCAAACCAGTCTTTTGCTGGACCCCAAATCCCACGTTCTGGAAAAATGTGTCATCTTCCTAGGCCAAGTTGTTAAGACCTTCTCTGAAGACAATGACAAAATCTCTGAAGCCTGTAGCCCAATCCCTCCTTTTCAGAGTCACCACTTGCCTAAAGTCAACCCGAGACTGGGTTTATCTCAAAGTTCTCCTACAGGACAAAAAGCCTTTTCAGCCTGCCTGGACTGGACCTCTTCAAGTCTTCCTCATTTAACCTATGGCTTCTCCCTATGGATACATGTGTCTAGACTCAAACCTACCCACTCTCACCCATTTGATCCACTAGAACAATTTTTTTGTGAGACTGTTAGAGATCTGTGCTTTCTCTTCTGGGTTAGGAATCAGGTGGCAACCAGCCACTGTGCCATCCACTCCATAAAAAACTATAGGGTTCTAAGCATGGTGACCTCTCCTGACTGTCCTGTGTCTCTCATGGTGTGATTGTCAATAAATTTACTTCTTTTTAAATTTTTTTTTATTTTTTGGTGCTGGGGATCGAACTCAGGGCCTTGCGCTTGCTAAGCAAGCACTCTAACTGCTGAGCTAAATCCCCAGCCCAGTAAATTTACTTCTGCACTTACTCTACTCTTGGCAAATCTTTTTACCACCCTAGTCAGGAGCCCTCCATATGCCATCAAGTACAGCAATATATAGATGGATTTAAGAATTGGTATCTTAACAATATTGTGTCTTATAATCAATAAAAATGGAATATCACCCATTTATTTAGATTACCCTTAAGATCAGTTAACAATGTTTTGTAGTTTTCAGTGTACAAGCATTTCCATATCTTTTGCCAAATTTATTCTAAGTTTTTACACTTTTCAATGTGATTTTAAAATAAATTTAATTTCATTTTAGATATTTAATTGCTAGAATATAGAAAACAATGGATTTTTGTATATTGATTTTGTATCCTACCCACTAAACTAATTTATTTTATAATGTTTATATAACTAGAGTCAATTGATTTAGAAGTTTTGTATTTATGAATAATATTTATTTGTACAGTCAGTCTCTGACCTATGATGGATCAACTTAAGATTTTTCCACTTTACTATAATGCTAAAGTGATACGTTTAATAGACTTGTACTACTAGTTTTGAATTTTAACTTTTCCTAATGTTATGTGGTATGATACCCTCTTGTCATGCTGGGCAGTGCCAGCAAGCTGCAGCTACCAGACAACCTGGAGATCACTAGGTGAAACAACTAATAGTCACTGTGTTTTTAAATTAGGATATTTTGTAGGTTAGGTGTATTAAATACATTTTTTTCACTACTGGTGGTTGAACTCAAGGCTTTTGCACTGAACTTTATGGACAGCCCTTTTAAAACTTTTTATTTTGAGACAGAGTCTCAGTAAATTGCTCAGGATGGATATAAACTTAGGATCCTCCTGTCTTGGCCTCCAGAGTGCTGGATTACAGTTGTGTTCCACCATGCCCAATTTAAATACATTTTTTACTAACAATATTTTCAATTCTTGATCGTTTTATCAGGACTTAACCCCATGGTAAATTGAGGAGCATCTGTATTTTTCTTTTCTTGTAATGTCAGGTTTTTGTCAGCGCTCTTACCATATTTAATGTTTTTGGTTTCCCAGCTCTTTATTGATTTCAGATACTTTGTGTGAGAGTTCTCCAGGTACTTTATAACCTCACTGTTTTGTTGTCTGATGGTATCCAATCTGTGCTATCCAGCTACTAAGTTCATTTTAATCCCCATATTTTTTCATAACTCTTGTCCCCAGCATTTACCACTACACCACTGGATTAGTTGAACATAACTAATTACATTTATAAAGCATAAAAGAGGGAAATAAAAGGAGCAACAGGTAAATTTTAACACACCTCTCTTATGTAATTGATACGAGAAGCAGGTTAAAAAGAAAACTCCCCAACATAAATAAGGAAACAGAAAATTAGTGGCTTATGCAATGAGTGGCAGGGTTGGGACTGAATCAAGTTTTCTGGCTGTAAGTCCAATATTCCTTTTGCTATGTCTTTACATTGCAGTAAAGATTTGTGATATTTACCTTAAAAGGACTACTGTAATTTAAAAACGGGGGGAATATCAAGGCACATTTGTTAATTATATATAGACAGAGCTGTACTTCATTTTTGGAAAGTCTTTATACTTAACATATATATTATATAAAATAAAAATCTGTGTTTACAAAACAAATTATGGAGATAGCATGGCTTTAACACTAATGAATAATTTTATTAAGGGATTCAGCACAACTTTCCCTGGTGATAGCGATCATGGAATGATTAAACCATGGAATGATGATGATTATGAAGGCAACAGTAGCAGCAAATGTTTATAGGATGGTTATTTTGTGTCCAGCACTGTTTTAAGCATGATCACATGCTAATTTGTTGAATCCACTGAACCTCCAAATGAGATAAGTACTTTTATTATCCCCTTTAACAGTGGAGAAGCTTAGACTGTGAATACATAACACACCCCAAGTCATACAGTTAGTCCTCTGAGCACTCTGAACTCTGTACTATGCTGCTTATGTTTAAGGTGATTTGTCTTAAATTTGGTATTTCAGGAGCACACTTAAACCATAAAGCTAGGTATTTGTATTCCATGTACATTTCTTAAGTGATATTTAGAAAAATCATTTATGTTCCTGAACTGAGTTATTTTTGGAAGAGAAAGTATTGCACGTACATTATAGGAAATGGTTTCTTTCACTTAGAATCAGCCTTTGAAGATATTTCTTTTTTTTTCATCAAACAGGCAGATGTCTTTACTATGGCCCCATTTAAAATTGTGGTTAAATATACAGAAATAAGAACTATTTTAATCATGTTTAGGTATGCTGTTCAGGTTTTTTTTGTTTTTGTTTTTGGTTTTTTTTTGGTGCTGGGGATTGAACTCAGGGCCTTTTGCTTACAAGGCAAGTACTCTACTACTGAGCTAAATCCGCAGCCCCATGCTGTTCAGTTTTTACACAACCATTATCACCATTCATCTCCAGAACTTTGGCATCATTTCAAACAGAAGCTCAAAACTTACCTTAAAACAATTTTTATGTCAGTCCCACCTCTGGTAACTTCTATTGTACTTTCTGTCTACAGGAATTGGTCTACTCTTGGTAACTCATATGATTGGAGTCATACAGTAGTTGTCCTTTTGTATCTGGCTTATTTTACCTAGCAGTGTTTTCAAGGTTCATCCATGCTGTAACATATATCAAACTTACGTTCCTTTTTTTTTTTTTTTTAATTTTAAACCAAGAGCATGTATTGA
>PVJO010002568.1:25168-140758 GCA_004026905.1 Hystrix cristata
TACATACATTGGTCACATTCATTACATTTATTCTGTACCTATACATGGTGCATCTTGGTTCTCCCCCTCTCCCCCGCCCCTCCCCTCTCCTCCCTCCCCCCCTATTTATATCAGGTTCATTCATCATTTTCCATATTTTCCCTTTCCCCTCTCTTTCCCCTGTTGCCTTTCTGCTTTTCCCCTTCTTTCTTTCTAGCACACTTACGTTCCTTTTTAAGACTGGATACTATTCTAACGACATACCATATTTTATTTATCCATTCATCTGTTGATTAAAATTTAGATTGTTTCCCTTTTTGAACTGTTGTGAATAATGGTGTACAAATATCTGCTTGAGTTCCTGCTTTTAATTCTTTTGAGTGTATACCTAGAAGTAGAATTGCTGGATGATATGGTAATTTTATAATTGACTTTTTCAGGAACCACCAAACTGTTTTCCTCTGTGGCTATAGCATTTTCCTTCCCATCAGTTATTCACAAATCTTTCAAATTCTCCATATTCTCATGTACATCTATTATTTTCATTTATTTTTATAATAGCTATTCTAATGGATGGCTAGAGTATTTTCCAGCATTAACAACCAATTTCCCAGTTCTTCAGACACTATCTTTCTTGTCCAGTAATCTCATTAAATTCCAACACCTGAAGTTAGCATTAGATTCCAGAGACTTACAGGTTCAGTCCCATAAATCTGCCTCCACTTCCGATGCCAGTCATTAATTCCAGGCCACCTGTAATTGTTTCTCAGCAACAATAAATGGGGAGTTCCTGTGCATGACTGCCTTATCCAGGTTTGACAATTTGCTAGCTCACTCACAAAGTTCTGGAAAATACTTTACTTACATTTCTTTGTTTATTATAAAGGGTACAACTCAGAAACAATAATTGGAAGAGATGCATAGCAAAGGTATTGTCCAGGAGGTTGCAAAACTTACATACCCTATCTGTGTATGTCTCTTCAGAAATTAGATGTATTCATCAACCACAAAGTTCTCTGTTTCCCAGTGTTTGAGAGTGTTTTGGTGCCTGCCTGTAATCTTAGCACTATGGGAGGCCAAGGTGGTGGATCACAAATCTGAGCCCAGCATGAGCAATTTAGTGAGATGCTGTTTCAAAATGAAAAAAATAAAAAAGACCTAGGGCTGTAGCCTGGTGCAGAAGCCCTGGGTTCAATCCCAAGTACCGTCAAAAAAGAAAAAAAAAAAAGCCCTCTATCCCTTCCCAGAGGTGTGTAAATGATGCTGAAAGTTCCAACTCTAATCACTTGGTCTTTCTTGTGACCAGCTCCATCCTGAGACTATTTCAGAGCCCTACCCTATATTATCCGATTAGCATAAATCCACCTGTAATTAAAAGAGGACTAATTATAAGAAAATATACTCAGAAAATTCCAAGGATTTTAGGTGCCTTGTGCCACAACTGGGAACAAAGACCAAGAATATTTGTGTATTCCACCACAAAAGTAGTACTTCATTGTGGCTTAGACTTGCATTTCCCTAATAACTAGTGATTTGAACTTTTTTTCCCCTGGGACTGAGAATCAAATCCAGAGCTTGTGCACATGCTAGGCAAGTGCTGTGTTACTAAGCCATATCCCCAGCCTCCTACTGAGCATCTCATCATCCATTGGCCATTAGTATATTTTCTGTGGAGAAAAGTGTATTCAAGACACTTGGCCACTTTAAAAATTGAGTTGCTTGTTATTTTCTTGTTAAATTGCAGGCAACTCCTTCCCTCCTTCCCTCAGTCCCTCACTCCCTACCCTTTTCCCCCTTCCTTCTTTCCTCCTTTGCTCCCTTCCTCTTTTCCTCCCTCTGTACTGGGATTGAGCCCAGGGTCTTGCACATGAATTACATCTTCAGCCATTTTTATTTTATATGTTTGAGACAGAGTTTCACTAAGTTTCCCAGGCTGGCCTTGAACTTGTGATCCTCCTGTGGGCCTCAGCCTCCCGAGTAGCTGGAATGCCACTGGACCTGGCTTCCTTTGGTCTATATTTACCTTTATGCCAGTTGGAAACTATTTTTTTTTTGGTGCTGGAGATTGAACTCAGGGCCTTCTGCTTTGGAGGCAAGCACTCTATGGAAACTATTTTGATTATAGTAGCTTCATAAAAAGTTTTGGAATCAGAAGTGCAATACCCAGCTTCCTCTACTTGTTAAGAGTTTTATAGTTCTAGCTCTTACAATATAGATCTTTGATGACATTTTGAGTTAATTTTCATATATGATGTTAAGGGTCCAACTTCATTCTTTTGGATGTGGATATCCAGTTTCCCCAGCATCCCTGTTGAAAACACAGTCCTCTAGTCATTAAATGGTGTTAGTACCCTTGCTGAAAATCATGTGCCCATGTATGTCACAGTTTATCTCTGTGCCATGACTCTAATTATTTAAACTAGGCCCTATATTTTTTGTAGGTATACGTTATTTTTTAATAATGTAAATATACATGGTACAGAGTGGTTATGCTAGAGGGGCTAGCATAAATATAGTAATATAACAAGACAAATATCACCAAAAATGACTTAAAGCACATATTTATTATAGATATGTTAGTGTGATTTTCTGTGGCTAAAGATATTTTTATAATTGATGAACAAGCAAGAGGTATAATATTTTTCTTTTAATACTGAACTAATATTTCTCTGACCACAAGGAAAGACTGAAGGAGGTAAACCTATTTTAAGTGGTAACAGACTTTTTTCCTGGATGTTGCTTTAGAAATTGGTAAATTCTTTTAAGTCCTAACACATTAAATTTAAGAACAGTGAAACAAAATCAGTGAGTACTACAAAATGTAATTTCTACAAAGCAGAAATATAAAGTTTTTATAATTTAAAACAGCAGCAATTTCAGAGGATTTGCTGAATTAAAACTTTACAATATATATACATAAAGCATCATCTCAGATGATCATGGATTTTTAAAACAGTATCACAACCCCCAATCTCTAACCCAAACCTACTACTGGATGTAGCTGGCCTAAAATATGTTTTTACAACAACTAAAAAATAACACACACAAAAAGGAAACCTTCCAATTCTCTTGTGTACAAGCACAGGTTACAATGTGCTGGCTTTGACTTTTATGTACAAAGAGAATTTTAAAATAAACCAAGGACTTCATATAAATAATTGTCTTACTTGTTATCATATGACCAAAACAAATTGAGTACTAACAGTCAAAACATATCTTGATGTAACCAGTACATACATTCTTAATGACAAAGATGAAAAAAGGAATAAAATAGTCTACAAAAGCCACAAGCACCATGTTTTAGAAGGAGCACCAAGCAACACAAAAAGGCAACATGTAAGAGGTAGTGTACCACCAGCTAAGATGTATGTGCCCATTGGGGACCTGAATACAGCTTAGTGTTTGGGAAAATAAGACATATTAGACTGTGGCTTGCAATTTTTAGACAGAAACATTGCACATTTGGGAGCATTAACCAGTATTGCTCCACAGTGCTCTGCATCTCCAGCTGTCTAATGGGTACTTTTGTTCTCAGTCAAAAAATAAAGGATACCCTGAAGAATTCCATGTTTGTAAATTTTTAGTTCTAGGGAATTCTCTAATGAAGCTCAGATCAATAAACTCTTTAAAAGAATTAAATACTTTATCAATGAGAGTCCTTTAAAAATGCCTTTTCTCCTTCTTAGGAGGAAGTCTTTTCTTCCTGAGATTCTTTAAGATTTAGCCAATGTCTTTATTCCATGCATTTCAAAACGACAGTATTTTTCTGTCTATATTTTTCCCTCTGCAGCAATTATGACCAACAGCATGAAATTTCAACTAATCCAGAGACTTTAGAGAAAGCATACGGAACTGCTTTCAATGTAATACTTTCGTTCAGTTTTGAGATGAGGAAGTTTTTGTACTTCGATCACTGGAAGTTGATTAGGTTCAGGAGTGTGAAAAAGGAATTTTGCCTTATGCCAGTTGCCATCTTGAATCTGTAAAAGAAGAACAAAATGCTTTCATACTTAACTGTTTTCATTAGCAGTGATTCTTAGTAGACAGTGCCCTTCATAGAAAATGTATGTCTTAAGGGTTAGTGATAATGAATATAAAGTATTTAGAGTGAATGGTAACAATTACTATTAATAATTGGAAATTTGGGCTTATTCCATTCTTTATTACGGTATTGGTTCTGATTTTTCGTAACCAGAAGCTCACGCCAGGTTTCTGCTTCTGTTCTCAGAGAGTCACTGGACCAGAGGTGAGTTAAGAGGTTGTTGTATCTGTAATATGGGTAACAGTCATCTGTTCTCTGTGTCTATATTGTGACTGATTCTTTAGGGTGGTCATTTTTCTTGGGTGAAAGGGAATGAGTTATTTGAACCTCTGTACTTTCAGCAGGAAAAAACCAGAATTGCCTCAGTCAGAAGTGGTTAAAATATAATTAGCTGGAATCTTTTAGTTTTCTTCTTTTTCTAGTCCATAGTTCTCCATTTATATATTTTTCCTCTTTCCTTTCTTCCTTCCAGGCCTTTCTGTTTTCTTATCATTGTATATTCTATGGTTTCCAATAAATTCTAGGGAATAATAACATGTTATAAAATGTCACATGATGAAGATTCAACAAGACAAAATAGATAAATACAACTGACTAGTTTTATGGAGCATTTTATTCAGAAATTTGTTCATTTGCTCTTTCATGGCATTATCATATGAATTTTAAGATTTGAAGAAACTTTGATGATTTCTTAAACTATAAATTTCATTTTGAAGCTAAAACTATTGAAGCTCACTGAAGTTGTCTGATGTCATAAATTTGGTGTGATACGAGGCCTAAAATTATTTGTGTAAGACACTGTTAGATTCATTCATTAAGTCTTTCAAGCAGTATTTATTGAACACTGAGGACATTTAGCACAGCTGAATAAGATGTAATTTTTAATTCTCTTATAGCACTGGGAAAATATAAAGACAAATAAATTGGTTCTGGCTTCTGAATTCTAGTAGGCTATAAATCTAGTTGGAGAAAGGAGAAACATAAATAACCGTAATACAAGACCATATAAAGTAAGGGCAATATAAATAATGTAGACGATGAGTGCTAAATTCCTTGTTTTTAACTAGAGGCATCAAGACATGTTTCATGAAAATTGGGAACTTAGATTTAGTAGGTCTTAAAGTCTGCATGATGTTTTTACTTGGTTTGAGATGTAGAGTAGGGCGTTTCAGAGAAAAGGAAAGGCATAAAGAAAAGAACACCCCAGTTTAAAAACAAAACAAAACAAAAAACAACAGATGGGAAAGTACATGGTGGCTGTGAAAATCAGCCTAACATGGGGTTAAAAACACAGACTTTGGCCTGGAGCAGATATTAATAGAAATCCAGATGTTACCACTTCCCTCACATATAAAATAGGAATAATAAAAACTATCTCATAGGGTTGACGATTAATAACAATGGAAATAAAAAACCCATCACATACTTTTCTACTGTAAATTTATACTTTAGCATTATAGTAACTGGCTCAGCATCTCAGTAGCTGCATCTGAGGGATACAGAAAGCAATCTTTGTATTTACCCAATTGGTTTAGCAGTTTCCAACTGATGTTACATTTGCTAACAGAGCAAGAGTTGACCAGCATAGGAAGTGTACACAACAACAAAGCTGAAATTCAAAATGAAATATTTGCAATTTCAAAACACAGAATAGTATAGTACAATCTTTGGATTTCAGAAAGATTTAACGTTGGCCTCATAGATGGCAGAGAAAAGCAAACTGGTACTGTGGATGTCAACATGTCAACATTCCATCATGATGGGAATATCGACAGGGAAACCTCCACAAAACTGAAGCCTGAGATTGTAACGTTCTACAATAAAACCGAAGGTGGAATAGATGTTGTTGATGAATTATACAGCAACTATGATATCACTCAAAACACAAAGTGTTGGCCAGTGGTTGTGTTTTACTTGAACCTAATCATGTGTGGGATGAATAGTTTGATAGTTTACAAAGAAAATAACAAGTGCACAAGAAAACTATGCAAAAAAATTGTGGAGCACACTGGTGTACTGACAGGTGAAAAGACAGGCCCAGCATCATAAAGACCTACTATGACAACAGGAAAAACAAAAAGGTGTTGACTGCACCCTTCAAAAAAGAATAAGAAAATAAAACATACGTGCTATCAGTGTAAGCGAGACATGTGCATGGAATATGCAGTTTTTATGTGTGAAGACTGCCTTAGGGGTGAGAGTTGAAGCAAAGATTATTTCTGTGGTAGACTTTTGTTTGTATTTGCATTGTAGGTCACATAGGAATTTATTTCTGATGTTATCTTTTAGGTTTTGTAAGCAAGTATACAGCTGATGTGAAAGTGTTGATGTCTATTTTAAGCACTCATTATATATTTGATATTTTATTTAATTGACGTTTTATTTTCCTGCTAAGTGCAGATTGTAAATACAGTAGGGAGCTTCTGACAAATGAGGAAGACGAGAGGTGACAAAGTTTTATAATCAAGTACACAGCTGATGTGAAAGTGTTGATGTTTATCCTAAACATGCAATACATATAAAATATTTAGTACTTTATTTTACTGATATTTTATGTTCCTGTTCACTACACATTGTACAACATAATAAGAACCTCCTGACAGGACAGCAAGAGCAGCAGGCTGTCAACTATGTCCTACAAAAAGGCCAGGAAAGCAAAATCAAGCGCTGCAGGGTAAGCCACACATGGGTATGGAACATATGGAACATGCTCTTGTCATGTGTGAAGACGACTTTAGATGTGATAATTGAAGTAAAGGTTATTTTTACTATAGAGTTCTATTGGTATTTTCATTGTAGCTCATATAGGAATTTATTTCTGTTGTTATTTTTTAGACTTTGTATAAAAAAAGTCAGTGTTGAAAATTTTGAATGCTTTGTTATAAACAATGAATATAAAAAATTCAATACTTTGTTTTTTGATATTTTTCTTGTTAAGTACTCATTGTTTAATATAATAAAACTCATAAAATTAAAGTTAATAATTAATCAATTGAAATATTATAAATAATAAATGAGGGTATTATATACCCATGATTATGTACTGATTAGGGTTATGCCCTTAAATGAGATTTCTTTTTTTTTAAATTTAATTTGTTTTAATGGTACATTAAATTACCATTAAATTAGATGTCCATAGTGATAACATTCATCTTAGGGGATTTGTACCTGTACATGATATATCTTGTTGCTTCTTTTTTTCCCGTTCCCCTCCCCTCACCCCCTCCTTCCTCCCTATGTACAAAAGTTTGTTTCCATTTTTTCCTTCTATTTCTTATTTCTCTTGTCCCTCTGTTCCTTTCATCCTCCCTTGTTCTCTTTCCCATTTGAACGCTTTCTTCCCTTTCCCAATATAATACATTTTAGTCTTTATTTACAGTTTCAGTTTCTCACACCAGAGAAACAATGCAGTATTTAAATATGTGTGTCTGATTTATTTCACTTAAGAGTATGGTCTCAAGATGCATCCATTTACCTAGGAATATCTCAAGCTTATCATTCTTTATGGCAGAGTAGTACTCCATTGTATAAAAAAACCCCACATTTTCTTTATCCGTTCTGCTGTTGATGGGCATTTGGGCTGTTTCCAAGATTTAGCTATTACAAACTGTGCCACTGTAAACATGGGTGTGCATACATCGCTGCGGTATGATGCTTTTAATTCTTTTGGGAAGATACCAAGAAGGGGAATAGCTGGGTCAAATGGAATCTCTAGTCCTACTTTCCTGAGGAATCTCCACACTGGCTTCCATAGCAGTTACACCAGTCTACATTCCCACCAACAGTGGAGAAGGGTTCCTTTTTCTCCACAGCCCCTCCAGCATTTGTTATTGGCTGATTTGTTGATGATAGCCATTCTTTCTGGAGTGAGGTGGAATCCCAGTGTTGTTTTACTTTGCATCTCTCGAATGACCAGTGATGTTGAACATTTTTTCATATGTCTATTTGCTAGTTCTACTTCATCTGAGAAGTGTCTATTCATTTTAGTTGCCCACTTTTGGATTGGGTCTTTAAATTTGGGGGGTCTGATTTTTTTGAGTTCTTTATATATTCAGGATGTTAGTCCTTTATCAGAGGAATAGCTGACAAAAATTTTTTCCCACTCTATGGGTTGTCTCTTCACTCTGTTGGTAGTTTCTTTTGCTGTGCAAAAGCTTTTTAATAAGATCAGATCCCAGTTGGGCAACTGGGCAATTGGGCAACTGGGGATTCGTTCATAAAGTCCTTGCCTATACCTATGTCTTCAAGAGTTCTACCTATTCTATCTTCCAACAGATTTAGTGTTTCTGTTTTAATCTTTAGATCTTTGATCCACTTTGATTTTAGCTTAGTGCATGGAGAAAGATAGGAGTCAAGTTGTAACCTTTGGCATGTGGAGAGCCAGTTTTTCCAGCACCCTTTATTAAAGAGGCTGTCTCTCTTCTGGTGAGGTTGTTTGGCCCCTTTGTCAAAGGTAAGGTGACTGTGAGTGTTTAGACATGTTTCTTCATCTTCTAATGTGTTCCATTGGTCCTGGGGTCTGTTTTTGTGCCAGTACCATGCTGTTTTTATTATAGTAGCTTTGTAATATGTTTCAGGTCAGGGATTGTGATGGCCCTTGCTTTGCTTTTGTTGCCTAGAATTGCTTTTGCTATTCTAGGTTTCTTTTGGTTTCAAATGAGTTTTAGGATTGTTTTCTCTAATTCTGTGAGGTATGCTATTGGTGATTTAATTGGGATTGCATTAAGTCTGTATAACAGTTTTGGGAGTATGGCCATTTTCACTATATTGGTTCTTCCTACCCAGGAGCAAGGGATATCTCTCCATTTTCTGATATCTTCTTCAATCTCCTTTTTCGGAGTACTGTAGTTTTTGTTGTATATCTCTTTTACCTCCTTTGTTAGATTGACTCCTAGGTCGTTCTTTTTTTTGGATGCTACTTTGAAAGGTGTTGTTTCTTTAAGTTCTCTCTTGGTGAGTCTGTTGTTTGTGTTCAGGAATGCTATTGATTTCTGAGTGTTGACTTTGTATCCAGCTACGCTGCTGAATTTGGTTATTAAATTTAGAAGTCTTTTGGTGGAGTTTTTGGGGTCTTCTGCAAATAATGATTTAGAGTATCATGTCATCTGCAAATAACGATAATTTAACTTCTTCTTTTTGGATCCTTATTCCTTTTGTTTCTTTCTCTTGTCTAATTGCTCTGGCTAATGTTTCCAGAACTATATTGAATAAGAGAGGTGAGAGTGGACATCCTTGTCCTGTTCTGGATTTTAGAGTGAAAGCTTTTAGTTTTTGACCATTTCGTATGATGTTGGCTGTTGGTTTGTCATAGATGGCTTTTATCAGCATCTATGACAATCTATGATTGAGATAAAGACCATCTATTCCAATTTTCTGCAGGGTTTTTTATCATGAATGGGTGTTGGACCTTGTCAAATGCTTTTTCTGCATCTATTGAGATGATCATATGGTTTTTGTCCTTGGCTCTGTTAATATGGTGTATCACATTTATTGACTTGCATATGTTGAACCATCCTTGCATCCCTGGAATGAATCCTACTTGGTCATAGTGTATAATCTTCTTGATAATGTGTTGCATTCTGTTTGCCAGAATTATTGAGGATTTTTGCATCTATGTTCATTAATGAGATTGGCCTGTAGTTCTCTTTTTTTGTTGGATCCTTCTCTGGCTTTGGTATCAGGGTAATGCTTGCGTCCAGGAATGAATTTGGGAGTATTGCTTCTCTTTTAATTTTGTTAAAGAGTTTGAGAATTAGTGGCATTAAATTATCTCTAAATTTCTTGTAGAATTCAGCAGTGAATCCATCATCACCTGGGCTTTTCTTTGTTGATAGGTTTTTAATTACTTCTTCAATTTCAGTGGCTGATATTGGGTTATTTAGAGTTTTTGTATCTTCTTGATCCAGTTTTGATAATTCATATGTATCTAGGAATTTTTCTATTTCTTCTGTATTTTTGATCTGATTAGAATACAGGTTCTCAAAGTAGGTATTGATGATCTTTTGGATTTCTGCCGGATCTGTTGTGATTTCACCCTTTTCATTCCTAATTGTGTGAATTTGGGTCTTTTCTTTCCCTTTTTTTTTATAAGGTTGGCTAAGGGTTTGTCAATTTTATTTAATTTTTCAAAGAACCAACTCTTTGATTCATTGATTCTTTGTATTATTTTCTTAGTTTCTATTGCATTAATTTCAGCTCTGATCTTTATAATGGTCTCCCTTGTACAAGCTTTGGGTTTGACTTGCTCTTCTTCTTCTAGAAGCTTGAGGTTCAACATTAGGTTGTGGGTCTTGGGGTTTAGGTCAGTGGTTAGAGTGCTTGCCTAGCAAGTACAAGGCCCTGAGTTTGATCCCCTGCTCAAAAAAAAAAAAAAAAAATTAGGTTGTTTATTTGAGCTTGCTCCTAAAAAATGAGATTTCAAAGAAGGTCCTTCACAGTACAGACTTGGGCTTTGGAGCTGTATATACCTGGGATTATTTCCTTGCCCTTCCACTAATGAGGTGTATGACCTTAAGCAAGTTCCCTCTTTCAACTTTTACATTTTGACCTATAAAATGGGACTAATACTTTCTTTATAATGCTATTATGTTGAAATAACACAATGTATGTACTCCATAGCTACTTATCGAATAATAAACAACCAATAAATAATAATAGGAGTTGTTGCAATTATTATTATATCAAATAGAGAAGTTTAACCATAATTTAGACAAACAGTAAAAACCCAAGCTGGAAAAGTAGGTTGGTGCTTGGTCATCCTAAGTGCTGAATGGAGTTGATTAATTTGGGTTGTGTCTCAGAGGTACTAATGAGTCACTGAAAATTTCTGGAAGAGATTGTAATTATTACCTGAATTTGTGATACTGATTCCTTCAAATACAGAGAGTAAGAGCTATATATTTCTAACTATTTATCTATAATTTTTCAAGTACTCAAGCACTATTTGTCTGAGAATGAAATGTAATGAAAAAGTAGAATCTTCTGGAAATGGTAAGAGATGCTAAATAAATCATGAGCTTTATAGTACACCAGGACAGTAAGTTCTATATATAAAGCAGACAATTCTATTCTCTCTAATGAGGGTTAATGAACTCTTCTCTAAAGGGCTAGGTAAATGATGTTTTAGGTTTTGTGAGCTATACTGTTTCTGTCACATGTCCACAACTCTTCCATGCTGGTGTGTGGTATTAGCCATAGGTAATAAGTATGTGAGTGTAGATAATAAGTCATATGAATGTAGCTGTATTCCAATAAAAATTTGCTTATGAAAATAGGTGGTGGGCCAGACTTACTCTACTTACTAAACTTGCCAACACCTACTCTACAAAACAATGCTCTAGAATAATAGGTTTTTCATAATATTATTTAATTTTAATAGGGTTTAAAATGAGCTGTAGTTCAAATACTGAATAATAGGGCCATCTACAGTTATATCAGTATTTAATCACGTAAGAACCAGCAAAATGAAAAAATACTAACTTATCTCTAACTTGTCCTTCATGCAGCAATGAAATGTAAAATCATAATGTGAAAACACATGAAAGGAATCTGTTTATTTGTATGCTCTATTTATCTAATCTAGATATATTTATGTCCTGTAAATATATCAATCCATATATACATATATTTCCTATGGGGGGAAAACTTATGTATTAGCACTTATTTTACATGTTTTCACATTCATGGATTATTCCATGAATAATCAGTTGGTATAACGAAAGCTGACATGCTGTAAGCAAATGACTGAGCGTAAAAGATGTATGATAATATGTCAGACACATTAAAATTTACTGTCCTTCTGTATTTGAAGACTGTCATTCAACTCCTACTTTTATTGTTCTAATTTATTAGTTTTATCAATTTTAAGTTGTCATACTGAACAATTCAAAAAGTGTCATTTTCTTACCTTGCAGTCATCTGAAAGTACTTCAGGTTCAAGTAGAGTATTTTCTTCAAAAATCTGACCATTCCATCCCTTGAAGGCAATAGGCAATCTTGGGCCACTTGTTTGTGAACTTGTCCACCTTGGGGTGTTTAGACAGTGAATGGTGATGACATGGGTAGCTTCTGAGCTCAGTAAATGAAGAAAGTTCATCTGGACTTTCCCAACTGCAAACTCCAACTAATGGCATAGAAAGAATATGTAGGTTATAAGATGTGGCAATTTAGAAACTTTTAGTTTGGGGAACCTTGAGGAAAGTCCTTGAAAGGAAGCCCAAGAAAGCTACTTTTCTTGGAATTTAAATGCTAGTCATTGATGTGCTGGTAAGTGTTTAACCACTGGCTCCTGGAGAAAAATCCCTGATTTATAGCACTGTCTGATTTCCAGAGTGGAAACACTCCCAGCATGGCTGGTTTTAGACTACCCAGGTGATGTTACTGAACTTGGAGTGTGAAGAGGCATTAACAATAGGCTCCTTTAAGCCTACATGAACTGGCTTCAGTATACCATTAGTCCATTACATATAGTAAAATAAAGAAGAAAATATTTTATATTATTACCTAATATGCAGCAATAATTTGTCTTAAGTTAGTGCTTTAATAATATTTTCCCATAAAAATCTGAAATTCTCTTTGTGCCTTCAAGATTTTTTTCTGCGAGTTTCCAAAGATAAGTTACAAATTACAAAAACTTGAGTAATTTTAACTATGAGAGCCATTATGGACAAGGACAAAATCTTATTCTTCATTTTGACGGACCCTAAAGCAGTTCTAGTCACACACTGAGTCATCAGTAAAAGTTTACTGAATGAATGAATGAATTCATGAAAAAATATTAACGAATTAAATGAACAATATAAGGGAAATTAGAGTTAGAGGGTCTGATTGCAAATTTTCCAGGCTCAGACAGGGAAGTACATTTTTCTGTAATTCTGGGCATTATTATTATCATTGTTTTAGCATTACTCAAGCAAGGATACAGCCATATTGTAAGAGAGCAGAAGTAGTTTCTACTGGGCAATTTATATTAATTTCCAAGCATAAAATGAGAAAAGTGTCTGTTATGAGGTAATGGGGAAAGACAAAGGGAGCCAACAACAAAAATAACAAATCCTAGGAAAAGAGGAAAGGCCAAAGAAGGGCATAAAAGTGCAGACATGGAAGGATAATCATAAAGATCATTATAATTTAAAAATTACATTCCTTCATTTTTACAGATCAGAAACATGTAAAATATTTAGCTTCCTGAGGCTTAGTTTCCTTGTGGGTAAAGTAGGGTATAACACCAACCTGTTATGAAGTGACAAATGTAATTTATGTAGCCTAGTGTCTGCATAGAGCAGGCCCTCTGTGTCTTGCAGTTTTGATTTCAACACATGCTGCAAGTAGAACTAAGGTTTGGGTTTTATAAATACTTGTCGTAACACCCAGTGTTAAACTAACTTACTTTCATTCTAAATAGTTGATTTGTAGAACTATACTTGAAAGAAATTTTAAAAAGTAATCAGTGGATGTTTAAGGGAGATTATGATGTGCCCAGTTACCAAATAGAGAAAGATTTTCTGGCAGGCTTTTAATGATGATGGTGTAATTTTCGGCAAAACTTTAGGTAATTGATTGTTGATTACCAACATAGCAGCTGGTTAGGAATTTCTCTAATCTATGTGCATGTATAAAAACATAACATATGTTGCATAACTTTTAAGGAATTTTAAAAATATGATCATTATAAAAACTCAAACTGAGAATCAAGAGCTAGAGGGAGAAGGGAAGGGAGTGAAAACAAAAGAATTAAGATGTGTCATATGTATCATGTACATGCACCAACTTCTCAGGATAAATATGATCATTATGCACTGCAAACATGTAAAAATAAAATTTAACAAGAAAAAAAACACAATGAGGACATAAAGATTTACCATGATTTTTTTTTAAAGAAAAATTTATTTATCATATATGATAGAGCATGAAGGATACCTGATTTTGTTTTTAAAATTTATAATTCAAGTGGCAGAATTTTAAAAATAACTATTTACAGATACTATGCAACATACTATGACATACTTTTTAAAATTCATTACATACCTTTGTTACAGAAACAGGAGACAAACATGTCTGGCCACCAGCACTAAAATTGCAGAAAACTTCAATGGCATCTGAAGGGCATCCAAGATTTGGATCAATCCAGTATTTTCCTATTAATTTACAGTAAAACACAAAGTTACTTAGATGTCATGCTAAAATATGACATGTATCTTAATACATACCTTATACGTTATCATAGTCTTCTCTGTTAAAATACTTACAAGATTATAAGCACATTAACAGTTAGTGAATGAATGAAATCTGTAAGCATTGTGTAAAATGGGTACTAAAAATTGTGTATTTCACCTATCAATTTAAGGGTATTTTGTAATTTTAAGAAGATAGAATGGGTGAATTTATTGCTTCATATTACAGATAAGAATTTAATTAAAATTATTATAAAGTTAAATAATTAATAGAAAAGTTGAAGTTAATGAGGTGTATCTGTGACATTAATTTGTGTTTATTTCTGTTTTAAATAGAAACAATTTCAACCTGGGCGGGGTGGTGTACACCTTTAATCCCAGCACTCGGGAGGCTGAGGCAAGAGGATTGCTGTAAATTTGAGGCCAGTCTGGGCTACATAGTGAGTTCAGTGCAGCCTGAATGACATAGCAAAACCCTGTCTCAAAAAAAAAAAAAAAAAAGAAACAACTTCAGTTTCTCTAAGGAATAAATATATCTTCATGGGTAATAATGATAATTAAAACTAATGAAACACTTTTCACTTTTTGTTTTTAGAAAGAAAAATGCACAGTGAAATGGTCATCATTTTTGTGCTTTCTTCTTCAGATTCATAAGTGTGAAAAACTGAAATCTCTACAGCTATTGTAAGCCTGCCGATTTTTGCCTCCATTGAGAGCCTGGGAAAATAACGTGGGGCCTAAAGTCAGACTACAGGAACTACTCAGACTGAAAAGCATTACACTAGCATCTTAATTCCAAAATAACAGACATAGAATATTGAAATAGTATCCTATTCTAAATACAAAGGACAAGAATTTTTGGGTGATCCAGCCCTGCTTTCTTGCATTAGAAAGGGAAGGCATTTGTACTGCATCTTCTATATCTGTATCTTCCCCACAAATAAAGCAAATTCAAGGAAAAATAAGAAGTTTAGAGGAATGTGTGTTTATACTAGGACTGTGCAATAATGTAGATACTGGAATACGCACGTCTTTTTTATTGTAATAATGGAATACATAAATTAGAAACTTTTTAGTGCTCCGGTTTGGGAAGAGATATATGTATGATACATTTATTCTGTCCGACTAAAAAAGTATGAAATTTATGATATACTTCTTCTAATTATAGAAAGTTAGATGATGCATTACCATGAAAAATATTTCTAATAAATAGAACACAGGGAAAAAAGGCAAGACAATTGTTTTTACAATAGGTAGAGATTTCTCTAGTCCATCCTGGGCTTTCTCTGAAATCCAAAAACATCCTTGTGTGTTCTCTTCTTTGTTAGTTTACTAATCCCACAAAACACATACTTGCTGAATTGATAGCTCAAAGGGTAGGGAATGTCTCTATTCCAGTGTTTTTCAAATTTTAGTGTGTGTCAAACCATCTGTCAATATATGTAGCATAGTCCTGACTCCAGAGTGGCTGATTTATTAAGTCTGGTATGGGGCTAGAAAATCTGCATTTGGAATAAAATCTAATTCTGGTCCAGGGACCATATCTGGAGAAGCACTGATGTATTGAGATATGGAAGAAAGGAGTGGAGGACATCTATCCTTCAAAGTCCCTTTTCATCAGAATTTTTAACATTTTAAAATTTATAGATTCTTGAGTTTTACAATCTGATGCAGGTTTCCAATCTTATCTAAGGGAGTAAACGCATATTATCACTGTCCATTTCATCCAAGAAATACTTTCCTCCTACTGTGTAAGCTGATACTTTTTTTTTAAAATGAAATGTTTTCCATTAAGCAAACTCTCATTGTTGTGTGGGGTAGAATTCAGGCGTTCATGTTATACAATGATAAACTGGTACGAGATTCATAATTTCTTTCAAAAATTTCTTTCTTTCAAAGTATGCCGAGCTAGAGATAAAGGTCGATATTTTAATATTTTTTTGTGTGCCTAAATGTTCTAACTCAAAGCCGGCTCTCCTCTGAATATACTACTTCCTTTGTAACCCTTTCAACTTCTGCCATAACTTCTACAGCATCCTACCTGGCAATGGAAAGGTGTCTTTTTTGTCACTTCCAGATTATTTTCATTTTCTTTCTAAAACCACTATATGTTGAAATTGCTGTCATCCCATTATATCACCCATTACCCTTTCCTGGTGCAATTACTGAACATTTTTCTTTGAAGATTTCAGCTTTTGGTTTCACGTTCAGAAAAATCCCTTTATGACCTACTTCTTGGCAATCTTAAATTCACATGAATACTTTTCCACTAATGATTTTGTACTTTACCCTATCTCCTACCTTACTTTAGCCATTAACTTCCAAAGCCATACCTGAGCTTTTGTTACTACATACAACACTATCTCCTCCAGAATTACACCTTTCTTCTCTTTCCAACTTGCTCTCTCTACTGACTTGACTCCAGTAATTTTTGATCCCCTTGGGCCCTAATATTTATTGATACTATCACTTTTTATGCTCCTTGTCATCACACATTCACTTCCCTTCTTACCCAATTTAAAACCAGTAATCCTTTACTATAATCATTTCTTTAGACACTTCCTTAACATCTTGCCAGACTTCACTTCATTGTTCTTGTGTTATAAAAACCAATCCTGTATAAATTCAATTTTTTGCCTAATCTGTGAAAAATACAACTATGCCGATTGTACTCACGTTAAATTGAATTGTGTCTATAAGGACACATTTGACAATATTACGCTTCCTTACATCATTCCTTGTGTCTTTCTTTTATATAACTCCTGTTCATTCTTAGTTTTAACTGATAAATAACCTTCCAATTTCATTGAGATAACTGAAGTGTTCTGAATAAAATTTACATAAACTCACACTATCACATCTACTCACTTGTATACAAACATCCTAAGAGAAAAGATAGGATATATGTACAAGTGTGTGAGTAGATGTGATAGTGGGAGCTTAACCATGATAAATGAATAAACTGTGTTCTTATATTAAGTTTATCATGTATATTATACGTTTGTATTTAAATTCTACCTCTTATTTATTCATATCCCTCACCCCACCATAGTGGGCATCAAACCCAGGACTTCGAACAGGCTGGGTAAGCATTGTACCAATGAGCTGCATCTCTAGCCCTTGGTTATTTATTTATTTAGTTGTTAGATAGTGAACCCAGGGCCTTCACACGAGACTAAATCTCCAACCTTTTTTTTTTTTTTTTGCATTTTTTTTTAGTTTGAGCCAGGGTCTCACTATGCTGCTAAATTGCCCAGGGTGGTCTTAAACTTGTGATCCTTCTGCTTCAGCCTCCTCAGTAGCTGAGATTATAGATGTGCTTCACCATGCCTGGCTCTTACCCGCTTTTGCCTGTGTTTTTGTTCTTTGCTGTTTTGTCAGCTAATCATTCATGGTGTTTTGTGAATTGGTGTGCCTGGTTATCACAGATTGTGTGCTAGACACTGTATATCTGAAATTATTTATAGAAGTAATTTGAGCCTTACAATAATGTTGTCACTTATGGAAGATCTTTGTTTCAGCAAGGTATGTGGGAGTACCTATAGTTTAGAACCGTTTTAACTGAAATTCAAAGTTTAAGATTTTCTGAGTTATCTAGATGATGTAAAGTGGGGCTACCATCTGTATGCACAGCTGTTTTCTTCTAGTTTACTCCTAGAATGTAGAATGTAGCCCTTTGAAAGCCTAAGTTCTTGCCTGCAGTGGGCCACAGATTCTAGTGTTTGACCCTTAGCTTCATGGAGCTGACAAAAGAACTACTCAGCTTTACAACATATCGGGGCAAAAGTAGCTTCAAGCAATGGGTTCATGTCTCTGATGTTTTCGAAATCTTGGCTTGAAAGTTCCTTTCTACTTTGTTAGCTATTTTATGCTTTTAAATTAAAAAATTACTTAAACCAGTAATTTGAATTACTTGTTTCATTACCAGGAGCAGAAACCCTTAGCTCCATTATTTTCACTTAAAATCTGATGAGGTTTTAATAATTACAAAAGGTCTAATAGCCTTTCTTAGTTTTCACTTCATTTGATATCAGTCCAATTAATCCCTTCATCCTCCAAACATTTCCTTTGATTTCTAGGACACCATATTTATCTTGTTTTCCTTCTACCTTATTAATAACATCTTAGTTTTCTTTGGTAGTTCTCCCTCATCTCCTGATCGCTAAACATTGGGGAACCCCAGTGCACAACTTTTAGACTTCCTTTTTTTTTCTTTACCTACTGTCTAGGCAATCTTAAATAGTCAAGGTTTTAGATACCATTTATATGCAAATGACCTCATAATTTTTACCCCTAGCCAGAACCTTTCTTGACCTCTTACTAGAATAGCCAACTCTCTATTTGACAATCTTACTTGAATATCCAGCAGACATCTGAAGCTAAATATATCCAAAGTTGAGCTCTTCATCTTTTATCCAAATTTCCTTCTCTAGAAATCTTCATCTCTGTTACAGCAACTCCACCTGTCCATAGTATAAAACCTTACAATCATCTTTTACCATTCCATTCTTTTCATAGGCCACATCTAATCTATCAGCAAAACATGCTGGCTGTACTGTAAATCTGAAAATTCTTGCTTCCTTCTCTGTCATCAGCTCTAGTCCAACCCATCATCATCTCTCCTAGATTATTTTAGTAACCTTTACAGTGGTGTCCCTGCTTCTATGCTTGTCCTCTTTAACACATCAACCAGAATAATATTTTAAACATCTAAGTCAAATTGTGTTATTCCTTTGCTCAAAATTTCCCAATGGCTTTTCAAGAGCAGACTTTTGAGTACTCTAGAAGGTCCTACATGATCTGATTTCTTGATTTTTCTGATTTCATTTTCTACTACTCTCCCACTTAGGCACTCTCTTCCAGCCACATTGGCCTTCTTGCTAATTCTAGAACACCGTAACTGCATTCCCAAGCTTAGAGACTTGACCTTTGTTCTTTCTGCCTAGAAAGCTCTTTTCCTAGATTTCCTGTGGTTGGCTCCTTTGCCTCCCTCTGATAGCATTCAAGTGTCATTTTCTTAGAGATGCTTTTTCTGACCATTCTATTTAAAACCACATCTTCTACTCCATTTTCTGTCATATTCTCCTTCCCTGCTGGTTTGTTTTTCTGTAACACTTATCATTTCTAATGATGAAAATATTTTAGGGCATAAAGATCTTTGTGGTACTCCATAATCCATATCACTTAGCTATTTCTCCTTTAAGAAAGGAAGTTTCATGCTGATTTATAAGTATTTCAATGTCTTAGTTCCTTTTGATTCTATAGTATTTCACTTTATATCCTCAAATACAGGAAAGAATCAAGCTTAGAATTGTTATAGGCAGCTACAATTATAAATGTTATTTTATATTAATCTAAGGCAGGAAATACATGTAGAAGTTAAGTATTTTACTAATATAAGTAAAACGAGTATTTCCATGATATTTTTAGAATGGCAATGGACATTTTTTGATAAGAATATACAAATGTGTGTGATAAATGTATATGCATATATAAAATAAAATAAAGACTGCTTTTAGCCATGTAGAATGACATGACAGTTTTTTTTTCAAGTCAGCATATGGTCAGTGTGTTGGAACTAGAGTTTTTAGCAAAAATCATATAATATTTATAGTACAGTTGACCACTGACCACATAGAAATTAAAATAATATGATATACTGTAGCAGACATTTCCCCTATTTAAATGATAATCGCTCCTCTTGGTTAAAAACCTTCTTTTAATTATTTTACCCTAAATTCATTTGTGTACCTCTGATTAATGAATTTTGGGTATCTGTAAAGGATGAGGATTTCTAAGAATGACAAAATACTACATCTTCGTGGTCACTGATTCTAGAATGAGGAAATTAAATTCTTTGTGTAAAAATTATATTGTTAGGAAGGGTGGTGGAAGGAACTCTGTGATTTTCTTAGTTTTGTCAACTTTGATGATCCTAAATTACTAAATTCTTTTTTTCTTCTAAATTACTAAATTCTAAGAGGTGCTTTTGTTTGTAGACTCAAAGGTCTGCTTTACCTATCTTAATTAAAATATGAATGAGCTACATTCCAAATACAAAGCATAAGCAAATGATATATGTAGGAGTGATTGATACCAGAAGTATGTTTTCCTCTGACAGTATTTTGTTTTTAGTGACATGGCTTCTGCCAGTGTTTTACAAAAATGACCAAGATTTGGAATGAGTACATTCCAAGTCTCAAGTGAAGTGAAATGTTAAAATGAAGTTAGATATTAGAGTCTGAGAAAACCAAGAACTTACCATCTGATAATTTGTGTTCACAGTTGAGCAAATCTTTGCAGATTCGTGCTGGGTTATCTCGTGTGCCAAGAGGATTCTTGATGTTGTGCAATAAATTGCTTAGGTAGTCAAGAGTTTTGTATATCTCTGCACTGTGGTCAATTAAAGTCACTTCAGTATTCTGGTAGCTCTGCCAAGTTGTCATAAGAATCAAATAAGCAATAAAACCCTAATGACCATCATGAATCAGGACAGAAGAAAAAGTGTTCCTAATTGTGTATAGTGAGTTGGGAGCAGAATATAAAAATGGTTTATATTTAAGCATAGGCATGTGTATATACTTTATTAATTTTATCTTCAATAAAAGATTAGTTTCACACTGGAAAGTTTAGTTTTCAAGCTGATATAAGACTTAAAGAACGACTATGCTTGCTGTTTAATGCTTTTTAAACTATACATATAATAAAGTTTAAATAAGATAAATGGATGGTGATAACAGATTCCATCTAAAGAATAATATTCTTTTTTAAAGAAAAAATTTAACTATTTTTTAATAGTACCAAATTCCTTATAAATAAGTTCTTTAAACAATATTACAGTTTTGTTTTACACATTTTCCTTATGAAATATCCTATGCATATATTTCTGTTTAATTATACTTTATCCTCAAAAATGGTTTCATATTTTCAATCTATTTTAAATACAATCTCTGAGATAATGGCACATTTTGGCCTTTGAAAATTCCTCTGTTTAATTTGTATTATATTGGGATTGCCAATATAAATAAAGCTAGATATTTTACCTCCATCCGTAGGGCAGTATTTGATTCAATCAAGGCTTGAATAGCAGCATTGATATCCATTTGTTTCTGTGTAAAACAAAACCATTGAGATCAGCAGTAAGCTCAACCTTGAGTGCTTTAAAGTAAGGACTGTAAATTCTGAAAGCATCGCTGTTAAAGTATACTAGACTTATCTGAAAGAGGTTTGTAACTCTGAAGGTTAGCTAGATCTTGCAAATATTGCCTGGTTATCTGAAAGACAATACGCTGCCTTCATCCAGATCTTAAAAGGTCTCCTAATTAAAATAGGGTGAAAGTCTAGAATCCTCAAATGAAAAACTATTTGTGCCTGCGGCACAAAAACACACATACACCATTACTCAGTATGGAAGAAGAATGAAATATGATCCCCTCACTTAATAAATTGTAAAGTGAAGAATAAATAACTGTAGTAATTTTTAACAGTTACATTCTTGGAAGGAAAGTAGAATAAAATATTACTGTCCTGAGGTAGTCACCACATTAGTTTAATCTGATACTTCTGCGGTCTTAAAAACAATTTCTAAAGTTGGAAAATGTACCATTAGTCCCAAAAGAAATAATACAGCATAAATCCAATCTGTTCTGCATTTAATAAAAGATATTTTTAGAGAAAAACTGAGCATAACCATTAATAAAAGTCTTTTTGTAATTTTTTAAAATAAACCTGGAAACTAAGACATGTGAGTTGGGAGAAGGTTCTGAGAAATGAAGAGAAGGCTCTGTATAAGTGAACCAAACAATCTAATTTCTTTCAGAATGCTTGTACTGCTAAGATATCTTTTTACTTTGAGGTCCATACAGTAGAAACTATTTTCAGCATATCTCTCATAACTCATAGTTGGTAATCTGAAAAACTATTTAAAATGATGGGACAATCAATAAAATGTACACTCCCTTACCTCAACATGTGTTTTTCATATTGGAAAAAAATTGACTCATTCTGCATATATATGTATATGTGTGTGTGTGTGTGTGTGTGTGTGTGTGTGTATATATTCTGCCAAATACTGTGATACATATTAAGGATACAATGTCCTTGTGAAGCTTAAGTTTAGAGGGGAGATAGGCATTAATCAAATCACCACAAAATACATTGTAATATGTACTATGAAAGAAAAGTACATGTTCCTATGAGCAAAATTAGTGAGTCAGTCGAATCTGGAGGATGTAAGAGGTTGGAAGGGATAAATCAGGGAAGGGTTTCCTGAGACAGTTAGTGACAGTTAAAATAAAACCTGAAGCATAAATAAGAATTACTGGGGGGAAATAGTAACAGAGATTTTCAAGCAGAAATAACAACCATGGGCAAAGGCCATGAGACATGATTTATTCAAGAAGCGGAAAGGGTTAAGCTAAGATGTTCTCTGCAGATTGAATAATTCTCGTCATCTTGCTTGTGGGAATGGGAAAATGTTGGATAGGGGCCACACAAAAATAATTGGCATTAAACATGGAAAAATGAATGGAGTGCTAAACAACAATCACTTTTATATTTCTACTCAGTCCCCTGTTGGTGATTAAGAGCATTAATTAAAATATCTAGCTTAGTGGTTCTCAAACTCTTCAGAATCAGAACTTTTTTGCACTTTTAAATATTATTAAACATCTTAAAGAGCTTATGCTTTGTGATTTATAATATATGCTACTTGCAATAGTAGAAATATAAACAAAATTTAAAATGATAGGTGAATTGCTGAAAATAACAATAAGTCCACTGTATATTAATATAAAGAAAATATTTTATGAAAAAACTGTATTTTTCAAAAAATAGTGAGAAGGGTCGTTTTATATTTTTATATATCTATTAAACGTTCTGATTAATAGCTAAATTCTCATATTTGCTTCTCCATTAAAGTAATTATAATAAGTTACTTTATTTTTTGCAGTGTTGAGATTAAGTCCAAGGCCTTCTACACGCTAGGCAAGTGCTTTGATATGTTATTTTAGGTAAAATACATTTTAGTAGCCATTTCAGATAATTAATGGATTAAATGGATATTCCCTGATGACTGTACCAAAATCTGAGAAATGGAAAGTTTTTTTTTTTTTTTTCCCCCTGCTGCTGAGGATTGAACCCATGGTGTTGTGGATCCTAAGCAGGCATTCTACCATTGACCTACAACCAACAAGAGGTAGTTTCTTAAAGCTAGTGGCAGAATGAAGCTGGAACCATATCAGTGGACTTTCTGTACTTTTTTTATTATGTGATCTTCCAAACCCTGACACATTTCATTACTTAATATCAAAAATTACATTTGTTAGCATTACTTCCAGTCTTATGAAAGAGTATTGGAATGCTCTCAAATTCATCATGATAGATGTGGGTTTTCCCCAATTGTTATTTTTGCTTGAAAACTTGAAATTTATCACTTGTATCAAATTATGTTTGTTGTTCTCCTTGACATGACAGATTTATTTCATTCATTTTTAGGGAAGTATTTGCCAAATACTCATGTCTTCCGTGAGAAAAATGGTTAGTCTAGTTTGCAACTCAGACAGTTTTATATGGGACAACAACCATATTTTTTCCATTAAATCACACATACTATTTTAAAAATGTATAAGCAAGATTAGAGATTTAGGAACAACCAGCAAAAATGGTGGAATAATGACCTCCTAGAATTCTCTGTTCTATAAAAACTATGAGAAAATTGGCAAAAATCATTATTAAATTTTTCATAATTATGGACATTATCAAAATACTTGAAGTAATCTGGGGAGCACCCATTTAAGAAAAAGCTGAATCTTATTAAGAGCAGTGAGTTTGTGGAGATTTATCTTGCTGCATTATCTGTTCCCATGCCCCCGTGCTAGTCTTTCCAGTTCTGCACTAGCCTTGAAAACTGTTACACAAAATTCATTAGAGGGTAAGGAGGGGTCAGTGTTTTGGACTAGCCTCCTGTACTAGACTCCAGAAGACCGAAACAAACCAGAATAGCATGCTACATGCCATGTATAACCAAACTGAACTTTGAAATGAGTCAATTTTCTACAAAATAAGTGATTCCAGTCTACCTGAGTCCATGTAATAAAGGAAGTTCTCTCTGTATTAACTCTATAGGGAAAGTAACTTTAGAATGACCGGTCCACTATTTATAGTTTCTGTTCTGTTCATCCTCATTCTGCCTGTAAAGCAGAATGAAAGCAGGCATATTCTACTCAGCTTCCCTCTATTTTACAGAATGAAAAGTTGTCCAGTTATAGAATTGCAAATAAGAGTTAGTTAGCTTGCGATCATAGTGAAAACCTGATAGACATAGGAGGAAACAGAATTGGATAGGAGTTGCTTCAAAGCTTCATTTCCAAGAAACTGCCATTATTTGACCTTTCTCAAAGTTCCACGGGAGACACTAGTTGTCAGGTTTACCCGCTTCAGAGGTCGTCCAACACAAAAAGCATTTTTCCTAGAATTATTTTTCAACAAAATGTAGAGGAAATTATCAAACTTTGTGGCTACCCGAAGCAGTAGAAAGTAGGTAGAACAAACAATAGCTGGGGAATGAGATGGCTATAGAGGCTTTGAAAAGCTCTGACATATGCCTGGGAATCTAAAAATTCATGTGAATGTATAAGTCTGTGAGTGCTTGAGAAACCTGAAAAGGCTGTAATCAACTTCTGGATGATACTGAGGATGCGACTTCAGGAAGTGAAGGCTAAGGCAAAGTTGTCAGCTCCCTGGTTGAGCATTGTAGTAGTGCCCCATTTGCACTCTGACCTCCTTGGGAAAAACTGGTAGGCTTATTGGTTCTGGCTTTTAAGAAAATCTCTTGAGAATTCTGTAAAGGAAATTAGCTGACCAGTAAGCTAACTGAACAGACTTCAGTGCTCACACATGTCAAAGGATATGGATTTGTGTAATTGAGAAAAATCATTAAACAAACAACAACAAATAGTAATAACAACAAATTCAGATTGGGGTCAAGAATCCAATTTCCAGAGATGTCACATTGTATTAATTAAATTTTCCAGTTCCTAATAAAAATATAGTTGACCCTCTGTATCGATGCGTTTTATATCTCCAAATTCAACTAACTGTGGAGTGAAAATACTTGGAAAAAATTGTATTCTACTGAATAGCTACAGACCTTTATTTGTCATTCCATAAGCAATGTAGTATCACAAAGATTTGCATAGCATTTATGTTGTATTATATAATGTAAGTGATCTAGAGATAATTTAAAATGTATGGGAGAATGTACTTGGGAGAATTGTTTAGATTATATGCAAACACTACATTGTTTTATATAAGAGACTTGAGCACCCATGGATTATTTTGGTATTGTGGGGGCTGTGGAACCAATCCCCTGTGGACACCAAGGGGTGACTGTATTGTATGACATGCAAAGAAATATGAAAGGGTTAATATGTGTGTTTGGGGGGAGTAGCCAGTAGAAACTGTGCCTGAGGACATTCAGATACTGAACTGAACAAAGATTTTATGTTAGCTATTTTGGGATATGTTCAAAGAATTAAAGGAAACAATTTCTACAGAACTAAAAAAAGGTACAAAAACCATGTCTCACCAAATAGAAAATGACAATACATAGACAGAAATTACAGAAAAGAACTAAATAGAAATTTTGGAGTTGAAAAGTACAGTAGCAGAAATGAAAATTTACTAGACAGGGTTAACAATAAAATTAAATAAGCAGAAGAAAGAATCAGTAAACTTGAACATAAGCTTACTGAGATTATGTAATCTGAGTGGAAGGAACATAGAATAAGGGGAATGGAAGAAAACAATGAGGAATAAGGAAAAATGAACAGAAACTCAGAGACTTGTAGGATACTGTCAAACATATAAATATATGCATAATGGGAGTCTTCAAAGGGAAAGAGAGAAAAAAGGGACATAAAAATATTTGAAGAAAAAATGGCTGAAAACACCCCAAGTTTGATGAAAAATGTTAATTTATATGTTCAAGAACCCCATGAACTTCCTAGCTGTATGAAGTGTAATTGAAACATGTTGTTCATGTTTAAATTTTAAAAATTTTATTACAGTAAAGGACACATTGCCATTAACACCCCCTTCCATGTTAACTCCTTTGCTTCTAACTCACATATCCCATTATTCTTGCCAATCCCTAAAGCAGTTCTGGAAGTTCTCATTTTTATCTTTAATTGCACCATTGTGGCTGCCTTGGTGCCCTGAATCAATTTAAAATGTTTGCTTTTCATGGTCATACTGACTTTAGGGAAGAGCTAGAAATGGCAGTGCCAGATCCACTGAAGAAAGTGGATGAGGACACCATAATATTTCTATTTGATGGAAATTGCTGTAGCAGAAGTGATGTGTGACACAGTGTTCACAATGGAGGATGAAATTCTTTGCCCATTTCTATGCACATCATTTCTTAAATGCTCTACTAAACCCATATAATATTCAGAGTTCATTGTAGTATTCATGGGTACAAATTCAGCTTGAACAATCCCATCAGAATCAAAAAACACAATCAACATCACCCTGATGTTGAATTTTCTTTTTCCGCATGATGAGAACTGGGTGATTTCCACTGAGAACATTGAACCTTGAACCTTGGTCTCAGACCGTAACCACAAACCCAAGTTTCATCTCCCATGATGACATTTCTCAAAACCCTGAAATCTGAAGTGGTACAATCTTGAAACTCCAACAGAAGTGACAACATTTCATGTTAATTCACTGTGATTTTATGGCACACTGTCAAATATACCTTTTCTCAACTGTAGCTCACAACTGACTGACTGCGCTGAACAACCAGAAACTTGTTACACATTATTACCAAGGTCTGTTGCACTGTGTCTCATATGGAAGATCCCGCCTTTCCATGAGATGGCACTCAGCAGTAGCATTCACTATATGTTTTGACCACACCTCATATGATAAAATGTTAAATGCTACAAATAATAATAATAATATAAATACTAATACTAATAAATAATATTAAAAGCAGAAAAGAGAGGAGAGAGTCATCACATCCATGAGATCCTCAATTAGATTAAAAGTTGAATTCTCATCCAAATCATACAAGGTGAGCAGAATGTGGGATAACATATTTAGAGGATTAAAAGAAGAGAATGTCAATCAAGGATTCTTAATCTAGTAAAATATTCTTTAAAAATTAAGGATAATTAAGACACTCTCAGATAAATAAAAACTGAGAGAATGCATCATTAGCATTACTACCTTAGAAGTTCTCCGAGCTGAAATGAAAGAACACTAGACAGAAACATGTGTTCATATGAAGAAATAATAATCACTGGCAAAAGTAACTACAGCTTGTATAGAGATAAATATGAAGATAGTGTAGATGCCACATGGTCAAAGCAATTTTTTAAAAGAACAAAGTTGGAGCCATCACATTTCCTGATTGTAAAACAATATGAAACTACTGTAATCAAAAGAGTTTCCAAATGGCATAAAGACAAAGACATTATAGAACAAATACATTATAGACAAACACATTATAGAACAAACACATTACAGAACACATTCCAGGTATGGTGGTGCACACCTGGAATTCTAGTTACTTGGGAGGCTGAGGCAGGAGGATCACAAGTTTGAGGCTAGCCTGGGCAACTTAGTGAGACACTGTCTCAAAATGAGTAGGGGCTGGGCAATGCAGCTCATTCTTAGAGTGCTTTCCTACCATGTGTAAGGCTCTGGTTCAATTCCTAGTGCCACAAAGACAAGACAAACAAACAAAAAGTTAAGATAGACCGAGTGAATAGAATACAGAGTCCAGAAATAAAACCTTACAATTATGTTCAAATGATTTTCCAAGAGTACTAAGACCATTCAATGAGTGAAGGACAGTCTTTTCAACAAATGGTACTGTGAAAACTGGATATCTACATGTAAAAGAATGAAGCTGGACCTTGTAACATATACTGTACTAAATTAGCAAAAATAGATTTAAAATGGATCAAAGACCTAAACATAAGACCTAAAACTACAAAACTCTTAAAAGAAAATAGGAGGAAAGCTTCACAACATTGAATCCAATGGCAATCATGGTAATGATTTCTTGAAATGGCCCCCAAAGCATAGTCAACAGGAAAAAAAAGAGATAAATTTCACTACTCAAAATATAAAAAAAGTTCATCAAAGACACTATCAAGAAAATGAAAATATAACCCATTAAATGGGAGAGGATTTTGCACACCATACATTTTGTAAGGAATTAATATTTAGAATTTACAAAAAAACTCCTTAACAACAGAAAAATAAAGCAACCTGTCTAAAAAATGGGCATGTTGAGGATTGTAGCTCAGTGATAGAGCATTTGCCTAGCATGAGTGAGGCCCTGAGTTCCATCCCCAGCACCACAAAAAACAAAAACAAACAGTAAAAACAGAAGGGTAAAGGACACGAATAGACATTTCCTCAAGGAAGGTATACAAGTGACCAACAAACAGATGAAAATTTGTTCAATATCACAAATTGTTAGGGAAATGCAAATCAAAAATACAATGAGATACTACTATACAAACACTGGGATGGCTGGTGTCAAAAAGTACAGAAAATGACAAGTGTTGGTGAGGATGTGGAAAAATTAGAACACATGTGTGCTGCTGGTGGGAATGTGAAGTTTCATAAGGTGAAATGGAAAACAATACGGCAATTTCACAAAGTTTTATTAATTTTTTTGTTTGTTTTGGGTAGTATTGGGGATTGAACCCAGGGACTTGCACATGCCAGGCAGGTGCTCTATCACTGAGCTACATCTCCAGTCCCTAAAATTTTAAATGTAGAGTTACTGTATGATTCAACAATTCCACTTCCAAGTCTATACCCAAGTGAGTTGAAAGCTCAAAAGGTGGAAGCAACATATGTGTCCACCTGGATAAACAAAATGTGTTACACACTTTCAGTTAACTATTACTCAGTAAATGCAATTTTAGTATGCACAAAAGCATGAATGAATCTTGAAGACATTATGCTACTTGATGTAAGTATAATCTAAGAAGAACAAATTTGTATGATTTAACATAAGCGAGGTACCTGGAGTTATTAAATTCATATAGGCAGAAAGTTGAATGCTGCTGGTTGTTGGGGCCTGGGGAATGGGAAGAATTAGAAGTTACTGGTTAAAGGGTACAGAGTTTCAGTTTCAGAAGATGAGAAATGTCCTAGGAATGGATGGTGATGATGGTTGTGCAACAATGTGAATGTATTTAAAGCCACTGAACAGAACTTACAATTGGTTAAAATGGTAAATTCTATGTTATGGATAGTTTATAACAATTAAAAACAATATGTAAATATGCTCATTATCCTTTATACTTAATCATCTCACTTCTGAGAATTGGTACTACAGATTCTACATACATAAAATGCTATATGCACACATAAAGTGATATGTATATTGACATATTCTCTTAAAAAAGTTTGAACATAATTTAAACGTTCATCAATAGAGAAATGGATGAAGCAACCACAGTATATTCTTAAGTGAAATGACTGTTATTTATTTTGAGTGTGTGGCAGTGAAGAATGCAACAACTATTAGATTAATATTGTGGAGTCTAGTACTTAATTTATCTAAGGTATCTGCAACTTTAAGCACTATTAGTGCAAATGACAACTCAATTAAAAGTAATTTTTTTTGAACAGGCATTATAAAGAAGAGAAATTTCATAGCATTAGGCCACTCATGAAATTTCTTGGCCATCTCCATATTCCAATAATTCCCTGAGTCTTTCTAAAGCCTAGATTATACCTGGCTCATAATAATCATAATTTGTCAAAATTATTATTTTTTCCCATGGATATCCTTTAGCAAGTGCTGGCCCAGACAGATAGTATGAACAATATTTGTCTGGGAAGTTATTCAACAACATCTAAGTGCCCACATCTGAGTATAAAACTCACTAGGTGCAGTGAAAGGATCCACAAAAATAACTTCCTCTATGTATTCTAAAGAGTAAATTTGATTTTTTCCTTTTGTTTTGTTTCTTTGACACAGGGTCTTGCTATGTAGTTCAGGCTGACCTCAAACTCATGGCAATCCTCCTGCCTCAGCCTCCTGAGTGATGGGATTACAGGCCTGCACCACCATGCCTGGCTTCACTTAATTTCTTTTAATGAAAAACATGGAATACAGAATGAACAGATTGTTGTAACTAATGTGCTACCATACAGTCTGAAATAATAGTATTAGAAGGATTCACTATCTTGACATTTGAGAAGTGTTTCCTTAAAGAAAAGTGGAGCAAATGTTGGAGTCCAGTAGTTAGATAACCGCTAGATGCATCAGAATTCTGGGAATTTCTACAGTCACAAGCAATTTAGAAGGATTCAAGTAAAACCTAAGAAGTAGATAATTCTGGCTGGCATAAAAGAACATTAAAAAAGAACTAGGATACAGAAAGAAAATGAAATGAAGAGAGCATTATTTGAGCACCTATTATGTGTCATACACTGTACTGAATGCTTCACTTTGACACTCAAAACCACCTAAAATGTAAGAGATATAATCTCCATTTCATAGATAAGAAGTCTGAGGCTTGGATTTCAAGTTAGCATAGTTGGGGTAGCTCTGTATCAGTTTAGCAAAAAGAACAGAGACATGCAAGGATAGCTTTAACAAGGAGCTAACATGATACTTTAAGATAAAAATCAAACCAATAAAATTTACCTTTGGACCCGGTGCTCCAGGCAGGCCCTATGACATGACAAATTGAAAATTATTTAGTAGTCATTGCAAACCAGGCAATCATATATTCATAAATAGTAAACATATATAAATGTAAATCTACTCACTGGAGGCCCTGGTTGACCTCTTGGTCCTTGGGGACCCTGGGAGAAATGAAGACAAAGCAGAATATATAGATCCATATATATATAGGTCCATCTATATATGAATTTTGGCTTGGTATAAGCAAGACAACTAAGATTAAAAACTTCTAACGTAGCCTTTTTGTGTGAGGCAAGTCATTTTTAGTATTTCAAAGCTGTTGCACTTAACTTTCATTCTTATTCATAAATGAGCTGTATGTATATGTATTTTCCTGTTTTACTGATATTACTAGAAACTGAATTTGCTCATTTTAATAAGCTATTATAAATAGAAAACTTAAAAATGTTAATTCTTTCTAAGCATAGTTTCCTGTTATTTCTACCTATCACTCAACTAATCATCAAAGGTAGCAACTTTAGTGTTCTTAAACATCTCCTTTTCCTTCATATACCTACAAATTAGGCACCAATTCCTGGTGATTTCACCTCCCTATATCTCCAAATTACTTCTCCATCCTCAAAGTACCTGTCTTAGTTCAGTGCTAATCATGTGTTATGAAATGAGTGTGTTCCCCCAAATCCAATGGTTGAAGTCCTAGTCTCCAATATGCCGGTGTTTGGAGTGGGGTGCAGTGGGACTTAATTAGGTCCGAGAATGGAGCCCTTATAAATGAGATTAGTACCTTATAAAAAAAGACTTGAAACAGGTGATCTGTTTCTCTTTTGTTTGAGGACACAACAAAAAGTGGTCTTCTGTAAACTAGAAAGAAAGCCCTCAGCACATACAGAATTAGCTGTCTTTTTCATCTTAGACTTAGCCTCTAGAACTATGGGAAATAAATGTTCGCTATTTAAGCCACCTAGTCTGTGGTAATGTAGTGTAAATCCTGAAGTGACTAAGACATAATGTTTTGCCAGTATCTCTAATTTGATTTCCAGACTTTATTCTTTTCACTGTGTTAACTATATTCTACTGATAAAATGTAAATATAATAATGGTATTATTATGGCATTAATTAAATAATTCAGGGGACCTTTGTTGTGCAGAGAATTAAGTATAAACTTAATAATCTAGGTATCTGCCATTTACTGTGAGATCTTATGTAACAAGTTGTGTGCTATATTTCCATTTTACAAATAAAATGGAATGACTCAGTAACCAGCAAATAAGGGGCAGAGGGAGGATTAAAATCTAAGCCAACTAAACACAAAAGTGCATATTTTTATTCACTGTGCACCTTTGCCTCTTCAAGGTCAGGTCTTATTTCCATTTACTACCCTTAACATATACAAACTGTCTATAACCAATTACTTGTAGATCTCTAAATCTTCCCAATTGTTTCATATGTTCAGTCTCTTGTGTGTGGTATTTCTTTAGCTAGGGATGCATCTCCCTACATTTTATTATTTGTTGAAAGACCATTTCTCTTACAATACTACTTAAAATTCTATGACCACCTTGCCCATCACCCATGCTACCTCCCCTCTATTCATCTAACTACTACTTTTATTGCATTCCTTAAAACACACACCCTGGAAAATCCCTAAAGATTTTAAAGTGTTTTAGTCACCTTTTCATTTTTCTTTTTGTAAAACGACAGTGCCTAATACACAGTAGGCATTCAATAATTATAGCTGAATAATTGAACAAGTATATATTAATTAGTATTAATTTGGAAATTAGAGAAATTAAAGTTATATATAGTGAAATGTCAAAAGTTATGCTACCATCTTTCAAAATGAAACAACAGCAGTCATTTTAAGGCCTTGTATGTCTGCTCAAAATTAACTTTCTGAAGGTAAATTGAATGTTGACACTATACTGAGTCAGACTCATAGTATGGTTAAAAGGTAGCAAAACAAAATTAATCTTCAGCTGAATTTTAATACTTGAATTAGTATTATGTATCTTTTATTGTCAAAGGTACTGATTCTAAATACACTATGATAATTAGAAAAAGTAACACATAATAATTTAGGGTAGAGTACTTATACCATATTTGCTGGACATTTCTTAATTTAAGCAGAAACTCAGAAGCTTCATTATAAACTACCAAAATGTCATAGTGGAGATGGCCTTTTAAATACAGTCTTACAGTGAATTTGGCTCTATAGCATATTTCTGACATTTGCAAAATCTCACTGATTGTTCACTACACAAATACATCCTACTTTTGACTCTGAAATAGTAATTTATCATAGATGAAGAAACTGTTTCTACTGCTGATTTTATTAGTTCATTTACATGTATTAGAATGGGTCAGTTCACCACAAATATGATCAAACAAAATACTTTAAACCCAACAAGGCAGGACAGGGCAACCCTAATGCAACGACTGCGCAAAATAGGTCCTGAGTAGTCAAACAAAATAAAATATGATTCTTGTATTTTACTAGCACTTTTTAAATTCTTCTAGCTAGCATATGACTATAGAAGAAGTGATCCTTTCTCTATTTATACAATAGAAAACAGTTCAAAGTAAAACTGTGATTATTTAAGACTATTTCCTAAAGAGGAGCCAAATTAATATGGAGGGTTATGATGGTTTTTTGGCTTGCAGTGAAAGTACTGCCTTTGAATGACAGATTCTCTCTCCTCTTAATCTGCAGAATTTATATATGCTCCTCTAAAACTAACATGTTATGGTTTAGATTTAAAATGTCCCCCAAATGTCTCGTGTTTGGAGATGGAGTTTTTAGAAGGTGATTGTATCATGAAGGAATTAATCTAATTGATAAGATCATAATTTGATGGCATTATTGTGAGGTAATGGAATTTAGCTGAAGGAAATGAGTCATGGAGGCATGACCTGAGAACTATATCTGGCTTTTGACCCCTTCTTCTCTGGCCCTCTCTCTCTGCTTCCTGGCTGCTATAAGGTGAGCAGCTGTGCTCCACCATGCCCTGTTCCCATGGTATTCTGCTCCACCACAGCCCAGAAACAATGGAGCTTTGTTTCAGCCCAAGTAACCATGGACTGAAACATCTGAAATTGTGAGCCAAAATAAATCTTCCTTCCTGTAAATTGATTTTCTCAGGTATTTTCACAGTGACAGAAAGCTAACACATTTATCATTTGACTAAAAATACTGATGAAGTGCATCCTTAAACCTGAGCATGTTAATCTTTTATGCAAATCCTATGTGTCATTTCCTTTATGTAAATTTGATCTTGACTTAGGTTCATGATGTTTACTTCAGACTGGTTCAGTTGTGGAGAACCTCCCTTTCTCATTTATAAATTTAGAAGTTTCCATTGTATAGTGTGTAGTAGCATCCCTAGCCTCTACCTACCAGATGCCAAAGCAATCCTCTCTCTCCCCCTAGTTGTGACCACCAAAAATGTCTCTAGACATTGTGAAATGTTTCTTTTGGGTGGGAGGTGAAATGGCTTTTGTTGGGAACCATTCAGAGGGCTTTATTGAGAGTTTATTCATGTTAAATACAATTTAATAGACAGTAAAGTAATTAGGCTGAAACAGTTATAAAGCATAGGACATGATGCAAATCAGAATCTGTTTTTCAAGCTGTCATGTGGATGGCTGGGCTATTCTTGATATAGGTTTCTTACCCATTTTGTTCCTAATCTTTAGTTTTTTGAGATGATTGTGATTTATAGAAAAATGTAACTGCACAAGAACTGGGAGACCTGGGATCTAGTTTTGTCTTTGTGACTAATTTGCTGTATGTCCTTGAGTGAGTTGCTGCATATATGGATAATCTCCACATTTGGTGAAGATAATCTCCAAAGTTTCTTTCTTTTTTTTTTTTTTTTTTTTTTTTTTTTTTTTTTTTTTTTTTTTTTTTTTTTTTTTTTTTTTTTTTTTTTTTTTGCTTGTTTGTTTTCTGAGACAGGGTCTTGCTGTATAGTTCAGGCTGGTCTCCAACTCACAGTAATCCTCCTGCCGCCTCTCAAGTTCTGGGATTACAGGTGTGCACCATCATATCTGGCTTCTAAGGTTAATTTTAGTATTGTAATTTTAAGCCCCATATCAATTTTAGTCCTCATGCTTTCTTACCTGGAAAAAGGATGTACATGTGCAAGTGGTTGGAAATTTTAAATTTGAAGTTCATACGGATATAAAGGGAATGAATATTTAAAGCAAAAGAACTTGAAAATTTTTTCATTAGAATGAATTGTACTATCTGTGAAATTTTAAAATATACACATATATGCTTTCACTTTTGAATTTGTTGATATTTAAGATCTATTTTCTCATACCTTAATTTTTTCTTGTAATGTTTAAACCATCTTTCTTACTTTCAAATTGGAGGCAAATAAGAGAACTTTGCAGCATTCTATTCATTAGGTATTTTTTGTGTGCTCATGTGCCAGATGCTGGGGACTAGGTGGTATAAAATATATTTCACACCTTAACAGAACTCACTGTGTATAAGAGAACTGAGTAAGAAACTGATTTCTTCCAGAAGATCTTTCAAATATTTGAAAACAACGATCATATCTGAAACCCCAAATCTTACCTAATTTAGTTACCAATAATTCATTAAAGACAGGTTCTATCAGGTATGGACACAACATTAAAACAAACAGATAAAATGTCTGTGTCAAGGAGCCTACATCCTACTGATTGGGAGGCATAGTAAAAAACCAAATACATACTTAATATGCCAGGTAGAAAGGAAGAGGTAGGTTAAGGAACTATCAGGCAGCTCAGAAGGATGGGGCATTGCTGTTATATGTAGGCTAATTAGGAAAAGCCTTTTTGATAAGAGGACATTTAAGAAGCACAGGTAGGAGGCACTATACTGGGTCCTAGGTACTAAGAATTAGGTCCAGGGATGGGAGCAGGGTGTGTCCAAGATATCAGCAAATCCGCCCTGAGCAAATGATCTTTTTAAATTTGGAATTTTAAAACCAAAACTAGAGGGATATAGACTATATTCGAGAGAGTCCTTCTGTCTGGCTTTAACTTTGTCTGTTTCTCTTGCTTTATTCTGGATGCCATATTTTTATTAGTACAACGTAAAATTGCAGTCATAATCCACTGAGTTTATAATCCATCAGAATTGCTCAGTTTTTCTTTTCTCTTGAGAAATGCTTGTGGGACATTACTATAGATAGTTGAAATATACTAATCCCAATGGAAAGTTGTGTTCTAGCCACATTACTTGGTGAGCATAAGTCCAAGAGGCATTCAGAGCCAGAGAGATGAGGCAAATAAGCTAGTTTCACACCTCCTTACTTTTTCTTTCTCATTCCCACACCTCCTGAAAGACATGGCTTCACTGTATGCACTGTATTGCTTCCTGTTACGTGGAGTCTACTGAGAAACAGTGAGGACCACATTTGCACAAGCTGAACACTTCTGTTGTAATGTCCTCTTAGGATTCCTAGGCTGTCTAAATTCATATACAGTGGTACCTCAGTTCACAAACTTGATTCTTTCCATGATTCTAGTCACAAAGCGAGTTAGACAATTTGAATCAAATTGAATGGTTAGGTTTAATGTTGATCTTATGGGGAAATTTGATTCAGTTTTTATTCAGTTGGATTTGTGACCAAAATTGTGGAGAGAATTGAATTCATGAATCAAGGTACAGTACAAATGTAATTTCCCCCCTTTAACTCTTTAATATACCAGTAATTTATGTATTCTGAGTCCCAAGCATATTCTATCATGAGAAGGAAAAATCTCAGCCATCACTATGCCATCTCATTACCTTTTAATCAAGACTTTAATCAAGACTGCTATCATTAAGTTTATTCTTATAGACCTTGTATACTGCAGTCTTCTCTGATTCACTCCGTGCCTGCCTTCTGCTTATGGCTGCCGCTTCAATAAATTCAGCAAGAATCTTGCGCTATGTGAGATATCAGCTGCTCTTATTACAAAAACAACAAAAAAGGGTAGTTATGTGGGATGATGGCTGTGTTAATTTTTCTTCACCATGGTAAACTTTTTATATCATGGTGTGTATTATAAATGTACACAGTACAATTTTTATTAAAAACAAACTCAGTGTAATCTCTGTTGGGGAAATGGAAATATCTTCTTTAACGGGAAGAACCGACATTCTAGAAATGTGAGAAATAGTGCCAGTATAAGCCATTTAGGTCCTGAAAATGCCATTTATTTGCCTTCTACTATTGTTTCTAATTGGCTAAAATACACAACTAATAATTTGCTTCTGCTTTGCAGCCTTAGTCCGTTCTGACTGGATATAGCGGATGTGTACCTAAAGCAACTTGGCAGTGCTCTTGTTCTGTTACCAGTGAAGACATCCATCTCCTCTCCTGATGCCTGACAAGCCAAATACGATATTCACACAGTGATCTGGGAAGAATGTGGTCGGTAGGTAATTAATTGTTTTTAGGGTTTTTCAGATTTCCCTGCACTATATCACATAGGTTAATTCTTCTTGAAAAGTGTAATTTTATTTTTATATCACAAGTATCAAATACATAATAATGAGTAACTCTAACAAAATTCTTGATTTTCCTTCACTTAAAGCCTAATGACAAGCTTATACAATAGTCACAAATTTATTTAAACTTACAGTTTCTCCTCTAAAGCCTTTTTCACCCCTGGGACCCTGCAAGGGGGAAAACAACGTTAGTTCAGTATTATTGATAGTTATATATTGAATGTAGTTGAGGTTATACACAAAAACATGACACTTTGGAGGTCTGCTTTTCTGTCCTGTACAACTTGTTAATTTTATATACATTTTAATTTCCTCTTTCTGAGTAAAGCAAAGCAAACCAAAAGTAATCTGTTGATTCATGCTGACATCTATTTTACTATCTCTAACTCCATCTTAAAGTGAGACTGAGATTACAAATTCCTCCGTTCAATTGGAATAGCAGATCTGACAATCATACACAAAACAACTGAGAAAGGAAATCTAAGTTAAGGTTAAATTTTAGTATTTTTTTTCCCCTCAGCCTTTGAAAATCTTGTTTCTAAGCTAGTTTCCTCCTTTTCTTTCATCTTCTCTTTCTGTTCCCCTGTCTGAGCTGCATCCAGTATATTCCAAGGTTGTGTATGTTTTCATGCAGTTCAAAGTATTTTCTAACTTTCCTTGAGATTTTTTGATCCTGGAATTATTTTGAAATATCTAATTTAATTTTAAGCTATTTGGAGATTTTCCTGTTATCTGTTTTGGATTTTTAGTTTAATTCCATTTTGGTCAGAGAACATACCTTGTATGACTTCAGTTCTTTTAAGTTTAGTAAACTTTGTTTTGTGACCCAAAATATCATCTATTTTGGTGAATGTTCCACATGCACTTTGAAGAGTGTGTAATTTGCTGTTCTTTGGTGGGCCTACTGCTTTGTAAATTCCTGCTAATATTTTTATCTTCATTCTTGTGGAAATTATATATATATTTTCAGTAAAAAAAGGAGACTATCTTTTATGTAACTTGGATTTATACCTGTATAATCACAATGGGTTTATGCCAGTCCACATTCCACTACGTAATTATAATACTAAATGTACTAAACTATGATCATTTTATTTATTTTCTATTTCTGAAATTAAATTTAAAAAATATTGATAGCACTGTGATATAAATATCCTTGTATTCTAAAATTTTGCTACACATGTCCTCCTAATAGTTTGTTTAAAATTGAATGCCCACCTGCAAAATATGGGAGTGTAAAGCAAGATATAACTGATTCTTTTTAATAACAGCATAATATTTCATGAAGTGACTAGACCACAATTTATTTAAGTGTTCCTTTGTGGATGAGTGTTCACATCATTTCGACTATTTTTGACAATGCTATATTGTGAAAAAAATCTTTGTAAAATTCTCTTAGTGTTTTGTGTGGTTTTATATCTTTGGGACAAATTCCCCAAAGAGAAATTGCTTGGTTAAAGGGTACATGTATCTGTATTTGAGCAAATGTCTTTCTATACAGGCAATAATTCACACCTGTATCAGGGATGTTATATGTAATTTGCTTTAGTTAAATATAATTAATTTCCATTTGTCTGATTTAAAATTAGGTGTTTATGTTTTAACATAATAGTTGGCTTTTATAATTAATTTCCATTTGTCTGATTTAAAATTAGGTGTTTATGTTTTAACATAATAGTTGGCTTTTGGGCTTATTCTTCATTCTTCTATTGAGTTTTCTATCGTTTTCCTACCAATTTATAAGAGCTCTTTATATATTAACCCATTATATATTGCATGCTTTGCAAATATTTTTCTCATTCTATAATTTATGGATGTTATTTAGGAATATTATTCCATACAAAATTTAAAACTTTTAATATGTACATTTTACAATTATCTGTTTTCTTATATATGTCTTCTCAGTTCCTAAGTTATGTTTTAGTTTGCTAGATTATTTTTCTAAGATTCTTATCATTTCGGTTTTTTACGTTCAAGAAATAAATGTTTATTTTTTCATAATGAACTTTTCATTTCAGAATGGAAAAAATGGAATATGGAAAAAAATTTGATGTGCATGCTGAATATTATAATGCTCTTTAAGAACTGTCTGTAAACAAAACACAGTGAGATATTTTAATTGAGACTTTTTTTTATCACATTTTCCTTGACCAATTAATATTTCACATTTTTGACAGAGGAGAACAATCATTCCATAATCAGAACAATATGTGCTCTTTAGCTTGCTGAAGAACCACCCACTGAAATATGAGAACTCTCCCACTTACAATCTTATATAGCTCTGAGTGGCAAAAGTTGGAAGTCTAGAGAATGCTGAGTTACACATTTTCTTCTTTGGATTAAAAACCTGGTAATTTTGGTGGTGAATTCTCCAAATTTATCAAAGAGAATAGTTATACTTAATTCTTGAAGCATTCTATTTTTATTTTTTTCTTTTTGGGTGCTGGGAACTGAACTCAAGGCCTCGTATTGCTAAGCAAGCAGTCTACCACTGAGCTAAAACCCCAAACCCTCATTTTTATTTTTACATCTGTGTGTCTATATACAACACTTGATTCAAAATATTAATTCCCTGAAGGGAATGAATTTTCTCTCTCCAAGTCTCAATTTGACCCTAACTTGTTAGTATGTTCCTTTTCATGTTTACAATATTGTCAGTATTACAAAAACTTTCCCATGATCACCTTTCCAATCATTATCTTATTTGTTTTGTATCATAGCCACATATCTTAAGATGCTGGCAATATGTTGCCTCAGTTTCCTCTCCAGAAGTAGGTTGAATGGAGTGGAAAGAGCACTGGTCTTGAAGTAAGAAACATCAACTGTGGAATTCACTCTCTCTATTACCTTGAATGGCTAGGTGAACCTCTATAAATCTCATCTGTTTCTTCATCTATTAAATGGAAATAATATTTATTCCAGAAGTTTGCTGTAAGAATTTGAGAAATGTTGGAGGGAAAGGGACAAAATAAAACCAAACCTATGGGAATAAAAAAAAAGAATTTGAGAAAAAGTTCTTATTAAATATTTTCATCTATTTCTTTCTTCACTGTAATTTGTACTCCATTTTACATTACACCTTAGTCTTATAAAGATCACTACTGACCACTCCTTTCTTGAAATCTTGTCTATATAACCTTGTACTATTCTTGCTTTTCCTTCTATTCTGACCAGCTTTACTTTTCCCTTGCAGTGGGTACTTCCAAATACTCAAATCTTGGTGTTCTGCCCTTGTCTGCTATCTGTGCCCTCTCCTTTCAAAAAGTGATCCAGGTCTGTTGCTTTGGTGATCATCTGTGTGCTCATGATGCTCAGTTCTGTTTTCTCAACTCCCTCATTATTCACACCTTCATTACATATGTGATTCTTAAGTTCTCAAGAAGATCTTCCAGAAGAAAAATGTATGTTTATTTTTGCCCTTTGTTTCTCAATATCCAGGCTGATTCTTGGAGATTATTCCAGAAACAAGATAAAGGAAAAAAGTATATAAAAAAGAAAAAATAGCCATATTTTAACAAACTTACAGTTCTACCTGTTGGGCCTATTATACCTTCTCTTCCAAGAGGGCCAGTGTTTCCCTGTTGGAGTTAAAGAAAAACAATCAGTCTCCTTCTGAGAATAATCCAGAAAAACCCTAGAAAATTTTCTTGCAATAATAAAGTAGCCACATCCAAATAATTAGTTTTATATAAAATCTTAAAGAATTAGGATAAACCATAGTTATCTTGATTCATAGTATGTGACACACTTGTGCTTATTGCTATAGTTTTCTTTGAAGGTGTATATATATATATATATTATTTTTATATATACAAAACTTATATATATAATATATACATATATAAAATTTCTAACAAGTATAAATCAGAATTGCAATGTTTATGTGATGGTACATCCAATGAAGTATTTTATATGTGTGGTATTACATAACAAATGAAACATTTTCTTTAAAATGATGGAATGATAAATCGATTTTTGAATAAATTTCTGTACAAAGACTGTGTGAATAGATCACTCGAAATATAATGTAATACGGTCTATTCACTGATAGCTTTAATACTAACTTGGTCTAGAATTAGAGAAATTACCCGATAGTCTAAATTGAAAGGAATCACTTTTAAACACAAATATTGACTACAAGTGATAATTTGTACACATGATATCTGAATTTGATAGATCCACAGCCAAATCAAGAAACTTGTTTTCTTAACCAAATCAAGTGTCACTTTTGTTTTCTTAACCAAATCAAACTGATGTGATTCTCTGAAATAATGATTTGATAAAAGAATAGAGGAGCATCTAGCCTCTAGAAAAAATAGATCAAAGGAGTAAACAACTGTCTAATTTTATCTAAATGTATTCAAAATATGTGGTGCTATGAATTTAATTGTGGGTACCAGCTAATTGCATCTTTGAAATGGTGGGCAATCCAGATTTTTTAGTTCAATTCATTTTATTTAATTAAATATTTATTGATTTGGGGGCAGGAACTAGGCACTAGGCCATTTAGTATTCGTTCTATCTTCCAGTTGTGTAATTAGCAAGCAACCCTATAACATGATTTAATTAATGAGATGTGGATTCAAATTTTGGTTCCTCTATTTTACTAGCCAAACATGGTGTTGAAACATTTATCTTTCTGAGACTTAGCTTTCCCTTCTACAAAATGGAAATAAGACTATCTTTCAAAGGATTTTTATGAGAATTAAGTGAAATAAGGAACCCAGACTGAATATCAATACCTGGTACATGACAGTGGTTTACTAAATATTAACATACCAAGGCTTTTCATTTGTCTCCTATAATGACCTAATAAACAAATATGTGTTTATAATTTGGTAATTGTGAGCTATAAGAAAGTTCTAAGGTTATTAGAACTTTACTGTTACTGAGATGAGAATTTCTAGACCTGAAAAGCAAGATAAACTCAGATTGCAGTCCACAGAGAATCAACATTTCATGAGACCCTGCTTAGGACAGATGCTAGACAAGATTAGGAAAAGATTTACTTTTACAGAATCAAGAAAAGATTGAATTAATTGAGAACCTAAACTAGAAAGAATGGATTTAATCAGTGAAGGAATTTAATAAAATAATAGTATAGAGCAATATTATTATAGAGTAGCCTATTCATGTATAAACGACTTGCAAGTAATCAAGAATTGGACTGTATGTAAAAGCACTGAGTTTCCTTGGTTCCTCAGAAATCAGGAAAATAATAAATTTATACGTAAAGCAATGCTAAGAGGGGTCTTTAAACAAACAATACTGCTCTTTGTATTACTGAAAAGAATTTATTGTAAAAGGTGGGAAGGAGACTAGAATTTTAAAATGTAAGTGTTTGTTTAATATTTTGTGCAAGGCGGTGTTTTTCAGCTATAAAGCTCTTCAAGACTGCTTTCTCCTGCATCTGAACTTCATCCTGTCTTTCTGTTTTCTCCACACTTACCTTGGCAGCTGCTATTGGCCATAGAGGTACTACTACTGCAGCCATACCATTTTTTTGATTAAAAACTAAAAAAAAATAAAATAACCGGCAACTGCTGATAGCTTATTTATACTCTGACACTTTGCAAATATAGGTACTAAGTTGCTAACTGCCATTCTGCAGACCCTGATTTTTAAAACTCTTAAAGCCACGCTCATCATTCTTTTGGGGTAACTGCTCCTAACCTGGGAAAACAAAGCTATCAGGAAATATTTTTCAAAGTGTAGTCATAGGCAAGCCTCCTACAGGTGGTACATCGGGGTGGTCTTTGGTTATGTTAATGCTTATAAAATGAAACTGCTGTACGTTTTTGCTCCTGAGGTGAGTTAATAGATTGTCCAGTCTTCACAGTAATTCTATTTTTTTTCTAAAGTAAGAACTGGGAACTATGGGTGGTCTATGATGGCGTATTTAGCTCAAGCTAATTTATGAACTGCAAAGGTTAAACTCTCCTCTTATGAGTTTCTATTTCAAAAGTAATTTTATTAAGTTATTAATTTGGAGTATACCAATTTTAGAGTTTGTAAGTCCTACAATAAGCAAAGAACCACAATTTCTGGGTAGGCAGAATGACTTTACACTTACTCTCTGCCCAATAGGACCTTTAGGACCTGATATTCCAATAAAGCCAGCATCCCCCTCAGGACCCTAGACATAGAGTAAGAAACAAAAAATCAAAAATGTTAGCTGAATATGAATATTTTTGAAACAAAACAATCTCACACCAATCTATCAGGAATTGACTCTTCAAAAATAGCTCTTAACATGGGAACAAAAGAAAATCACACAATAAAATTGCTAGAAAAAGAACTGAAGTGTAAATAAAGACTAAAATGTATTATATTGGGAAAGGGAAGAAAATGTCCAAATGGGAAAGGGAACAAGGGAGGGGGAAAGGAACAGAGGGACAAGAGAAATAAGAAATGGAAGGAAAAAATGGAAACAAAGCTTTTGTTAACAGGGAGGGGGGTGAGGGGAGGGGAATGGGAAAAAAGAAGCAACAAGATATATCATGTACAGGTACAAATTCCCTATGATGAATGTTATCAATATGTACGCCTAAAATGTACCATTAAAATAAAATTTTAAAAAAGATATAATTACATGTGTTTTAAAATTAACATTTTCAAAAATTAAAAATATGACTGTACTAATTTATGGAGACAAAATATTGGTATTTCAACATCATTTCTTTTTCTAGATAGCTAGATGACTAGCAAAAAATATATAAACATACTTTGGGGCCTGGAAATCCTTGGAAACCTGTCAAACCTTGATCACCATATTCTCCCTGCAATGTAAATAGATATGAAGATCATTACTGCGCCTGGGTGGCCTGTTCTGTAAAGATCTTGGTGAATTTCTGAGTTGGAACATACAGGCTGCCCTTTCAGACCGGGCTGTCCATGTGGTCCTTGATCACCTTGTGCTCCCTGGTGACCTCTTTTACCTTGAATTCCAGGCTGACCAGGTAGTCCTTGTTCACCCTATGAACAATAAAAACAAACAAAAAAAAAAGATGATACTGACCTCGGAATTTATAAGCATATTGGTTTAAATTGTTTTTATTAGTACATGTTTACAATATATATTAATTACATTTACCTTTGGGGGCTTTGATACCTATACATACTGCATCTTGATCTGCAGCTAATCTTATCTCTCCCTCCTTCCCCAAATCCCTTTGCCATCTCCACAGAGTACACCTCCCTGTTTCTTAACATGGCTCTTTATTTTGCTCTTTAAATTATTTATATTTTGGGTTTCTCAGAGAAACTATGCAATATTTAACTGTTTTGTGACTGACTTATTTCACTTAGCATTATGATCTCGAGACCCATCCATTTTCTTACAGATGACTGAAATTTATCCTTCTTAGTGGCCCAGTAGTATTTCTTTGTGTATATGGCTTTGTGGTGTAATTTGAACCCTGAGATTGTAATGTCTCCTGCCTCACTCTTGATGCTCAGGATTGCTTTGGCTATTCTGAGTTGCTTCTGGTTCCATATATTTCAGAATTATTTAATTTGGTTCTGTGAAAGAGCTGATGGTGTTTTGATAGGGATTGCATCAAATGTGTATATCATTTTTGATAATGTAATCATTTTGACAATGTTAATTGTGCCTATCCAAGAATAGGGGATGTCTTTCCAGTTTCTAATATCCTCTCTTCAATCTCTTTTTTTCAGAGCAATATGGTTTTCATAATAGAGATCTTTCACTTCTTTAGTTAGGTTAATTCCTGGGAATTTAATTTTTTTGAAGCCAATGAATGGGATTGTTTTCCTGTTTTCTTTCCCAGTGGGTTCACTCTTGTTGTACAGGAATGTTACTGATTGTTTGTGTTTATTTTGTATGCTGCTACTTTGCTGAACTTGTTTATTAGTTCTAAGAGTCTTCTGGTAGAGACTTTCGAATCCTCTGTGAAAGGATCATGTCATCTGCAAATAAAGGTATTTTGACTTCTTTCTTTCCTATTTGAATCCCTCTTATTTCTTTCTCTTTTCTAATAGCCCTAGCTAAAGTTTTGAGTACTATATTGAACAGGAGTATTGTGAGTGGACACCCTTGTCTTGTTCTTGGTTTTAGAGGAAATGCGTTCAATTTTTTCCCATTTCGTATAACATTTGCAGCAGGTTTGTTATAAATGGCTTTTATCATTTTAAGTTAAGGTCCTTTCATACAAATTTTTACAAGGTTTTTTTTTTTTAATCATGAAATGGGTATTGGATTTTGTCAGAGGCTTTTCATGCATCTGTTGAGATGATCATGTGGTTCTTATGCTGATTTCTGTTTATGTGATATATTAACATGTATAAATTTATGTATGTTGAACCATCCTTGCATCCCTGGGATAAAACCAACTTGGTCATTTTTTCATGAGTTTCCTTCTTAATTTTTATTAGTATATACAGAGTTTGCAAAAATGTATACACATTTTATTGTAAATAAAGCTACTGTAAATAGGGAAGGGAGGGGGAGTGGAAGGGAGGAGTGGGGAAGAAGGAGGGGAAAACAAGATGTAGCATGTACAGGTACAAATTAACTACAACGAATGTGATCACTATGTATACAACGTACCAATACATGTTCTTGGAAATAAGAAAAATATAAAAAAGAAAAAAATATATACACATTTTAGAAAAGAAAAACTTATATAAATATTTTAATACTAAATTTTTTGAGACATCATGAAAATCCTAAAGTGCATGCGGACAAAGCAGTCAATTTACCGAGAGTCAGTGTCTGGTGTGTATTGATATTTATACAATTCTTTTTCTAAAGTATGTGTACATTTTTTGGCAGACTCTGCATTTGTGGTAGATAGTAAATACATTCATTATATGGTAATTATTACATATTTATACTTCATCTTGATTCTTTTTACTTCTTTCCTTCTCTTCCCTTCTGTCTTCCCCATCCTCAAATCCCTTTCAAAGAAGTTACTTTTTTATACATTGTATTTTCTCAGTCTCAATTTTATTAATTTCTGCCCTGATCGTTATAATTTCTTTCTTCTATTAGTTTCAGATTTGTATTTTTCTTATCTTTCTAGGACCTTGAGATGCATCATTAAGTTATTTATTTGGGATTGCTCTATTATTTTTATGTTTGGATTTACAGATGTAACTTTCTTTTCTGAACAGTTTTTGTTGTGTCCCGTTGTGCTTCTATTGTCATCTGGTACTAGGAATTTTTTAAAATTTCTTTCCTAATTTCTTCTGTGATCCTGACTTCCTGATTTCTTCTGTATTATTTAATCTCCACATGTTTGTATAGTTCGTATAGTTTCTGTGTCTTCTTTTGGTGTTGATTTTTAGCTTCATTCTGCTATGACTCAGTAGTATGTAGAGGATTATTTCAATTCTCTTGTATTTATCTAAGCATGCATTATGAGCCTGAGATATGGTCTATTTTAGAAAAAGTTCCATGTGCTGTTGAGAAAAACGTATATTCTGTTGTTGGATGAAACACTGTGTAGATATCTGTTAAGTTTATTTGTTAAATGGTGTGGTTTAACTCTGATTTTTTTTTTTAACTGGTCGACTGTCTAATTGTGAAAGTGAGATAATAAACTCCCCACTGAGATTGTATTGGTGTCCATCTGCACTTTTAAGTCCAGTAGTTTCTCTTTTATGAACTTGGGTGCACTGACACTCAGTGCATTGGTGTTTATAATTTTTATCTCTTCTTGTTGAATTATTCCCTTCACCAGTATGTACTGGCCACCATTGTCTCTTGATCAGTTTGGGCCTGATGTCTGCTGTGTCTGAAAATTAGATAGCTACTTCTGCTTATTATTGGGCTTTGGTTGAATAGAGTGTCATTTTCCATCCTTTCACTTTCAGTCTAGGTACTTCTTTTGTAAGCCGTGTGTCTCCTGTATGCAATATACAGTTATATTTAAAAAAATCTAATTTGCCAGTCTGTGTCTTTTGACTGTAGAGTTGAGAGTACTGACACTGGGAGTTATTATTGTAAGGTTCATTGAAACCTGTGATTATACTATTTTTTCTCGTGCTGATTCCTTTATTTTTTTTCTTTTGTTTGCGCTCCCAGTTAGATGTATACTTTCCATTGGGCTCTTCGGTGCTGATAGCTTCCCTTTCTCCATCAAGGGAATATTTGTATAATGGTCATGCATTTATTTAGGATTTCTTTGTTGTGGAAAGCTTACTTCTCCATCAGTTTTGAAGGCTAATTCCTCAGGATATAAAAATCTGGGTTGACAGTTTTCTTTTCAGGCTTGGAAACCTTCACGTGAAGCTTTAAGATTTATGCTGAAAAACCCAGTTATTTTGATGGTCTTACCTTTGTAGCTTACTTGCTGTTTTTCTCCAACAGCTTTCACTATGCTCTCTTTTTGTTCAATTTCTGAAATTTTGATTATTGAGTGTTGTGGGAAGGTTCTTTTCTGAATATGGCTATTTGGAGTTCTATATGCCCCTTGTACTTGTTAAATTCTTTCCTAGATTTGGAAAAGTTTCTGTTATGATTTCAGTGAATACATTTTTTATAGTTTATGAGTTGTTTTCTAATTTTTCCTTTATTCCTATAATTCTGTGGCTTTTTTTTCCCGAGTCATCTAACAACTGTTGGATCCAGCTCACATAGTATCTTCTCATTTTTAGGGTTTTATTAAGCTTATGATCTACTGCATCTACCTTGTCATCTATTTTAAACACTCTGTTCTCACCTTGGTCATTTACTACCATGCTTTCCATTGAATTTTTCGTATTATATATTTTGGCTTGTTTTCTTTTCATATTTTCCAATTCTTTTTGAAGTGGTTATTCATGTCTTGGATTGTCTTGCTTAACTCAATTAGTTTATCATTTCTTTCTTTGTTAAGCCTGTCAAACATTTTATGGGTAAAATCCTTTATATCTTTAATCAAATCCTCTTTGAGTTTAATATACATTTTATGCATTTGCTTTTTTTAAAAATCTTTTTAAATATTTTGGGGCTGGGAATTTGGATCAGTGATTAGAGTGCTTGTCTTGCAAGCACAAGGCTGTGAGTTTGATTCCCGGTACAAAAAAAAAAAAAAAATTTAAAGTTCTTTGCCTATAGCTTTTTCTATTTCAGCATCCATGAGCTCAGCTTTTGGAGAGTTAAAAGTTTTGGTGGGCATCTTGTTGCCTTGTCTTCTCATGTTTCTTTTATTTTTGTGCTGGATCGAAGAGTAGGTAGGGTAAAGAAACTCTGTCATTACTTTGGAGAGTTCTTTAGTTATGTTCTGTCACCATGTGGCATGACCTTGGTTTGATTATGTTTTGGTGTTTATACCTATCTTCAACTTATTCAGTACAATATATGAAGGTCTTTTTAGTGTTCAACCTTCTTTTGAGGACTTGATCCCCAGTACAACTCAGAGAGGAGAATATGAACCACAGTAAAGTTGATGACAAAAAGACAAACTAGATACTGGCCTACAATAAACCAGTTAAAAACAGCAACTATGCCACCATCAACAATAGAAAAGAAATCAGCAATAATAGTAGAGTACAAAACTAACTGGTTTTTGACATACTGTAAAAACCAATAATAGGTACAACTATACCATTCTTAACAATTAAAAAAAAGAGATCTGCAATAATAATATACACCCAAATACAAATGAAATATTGACATAATATAAATATCTACTAAAATCTACAACTATGCTGTCATTTACAATAGAAAAGAATTCAGCAGTAGTAGCACAGAGTCAACCAAATAGCTAAAAATAAAGTTTAATGGTAATAATAAAAAATGATTGGGAAATGAGAGAAGTGAAATTTGAAAAACAAAGAAAAGGAAGATGATACAGAAGAGAGAAAAGTCACATAAAAAATCTGATTAAATAATACAGGAAAATTAACAGAATTAGGTAAAAGCAACAAAAAAGGACAAACAAGAAAAAGAAATAAAAATAAGAAAAATTTAACAACAAAGAGAAAAAGATAAAAAACAAACAAAACCAAGAAGAAACCATTCCCCCAAAACAAAAAAAAAAAAAAAAAAGAGAAATGAATCCAAAAAATTTCTTTGTGTGTTTACGTACTTGACTTCTTTCCAAAGCCTATATTACCAGAATCCACCAGATATGAGTCTTGGGTAGTGAGTCACAATTATGGCCTGTTTTGTTTCAATGCCCACATTTTTGCTGTGTGAATGCTGAGTCCTGCTCCATCTCTCCTTCTGGGCATGGTCAGCCAATGGTGTGGTATCTGCCCTGGGGCTATATACATTCCGGTGTTTCTTAGTGTTGATGTGTCCTTCTGTGTACCTCAAGTCACTGCTATCTCTGACTAGCTTTATGACTTGCGGGCTTATGAGGTACTTCCCTTCTTCCAGGGGCCCTTCTGTCTGTACAGAGTGTCTAAACTGAGGCACATACTCCTGAACACATGGGCAGATGAAAAAAGTAGAGACCACCAAGGCCTGTACTGGAAGTAGACAGTGAGGGGTCCAACCAGTCTGCTGGACTTAATGTGAGCACTTTCAGACTCAGCCCCCTAAGAAAACCACATGGGTGGCCTGGGTTCTCAACACAGAGGGTGAAACTGCTGTGTCCTTCACAACCTGAGCATACCAATGCTTAAACTTCTTGGTGGGCTCTCCACCTAGTCCACCTTTCTTGGTGATTGTCACTCATGGCCATCTCCTACCTGGTCATGATGGTAGGGTGATCCCCAGAGACCCTTAAGTGTAGTTGTTCTATGACTTCTGATTCTAAGAGTAGCTCATTCTGAAACAATAAACTCCTTCCCAAAATGACTTCTGGTTGCATCATTCCCAAGTATGACAGATGAGGAAATTGGTCTGTAGTTTTCTTTTTTAAAAATTAAGTCCTTGTCTGGTTTTGGTATAAGGGTAATGCTTGCTTCAAAGAAAGAGTGGCAGTTTTCTTTCTCTTTTGATTTCATGGGAGAGTTTGAAAAGTACTAGCATTAATTCTTCCTTGAAGTTCTTGTAAAATTAAGCACTGACTCAACTGGGTCCTGGGGTTTTCTTAGTTTGTAGGTTTTTTCTTACTGCCTCATAGTCATTGCCTGTTATCAGTCTGCTCAGGGTTTTATATCTTCTTGGTTAAATTTTGGTAATTCATATGTGTCTAAGAATCTATCCATTTCTGGGTTCTCCAATTTATTGAAATACAGGTTTTCAAAGTATTTATAATCCTCTTGATTTCAGCAGTATCATTGTGATTTACCTTTTTCCTTCTTAATTGCAATGATATGGGTCTTTTCTTTATTTTAATAAATTTGGCTATGGGTTTGTTTATTTTGCTTATCCTTTCAAAGAACCAACTCTGATTCACTGATCCTTTGTGTGTGGGTGTGGTTTTTTTTTTTTTTTGGTAGTATCAATTTCATCTCCTATCTTCATGATTTCCTTTTTTATCCCTTGTTTTATATGTGGATTATTTTTGTTTTTCTAGGACTGTGAGAGGCATCATTAGGTTATATATTTGGGATTGCCCTGTTTTTCTACTGTAGGCATTCACAGCTATAAATATCCCTCTCAGGACTGCTTTCAGTGTGTCTCATATATTGCCATTATTATTTAATTCTAAGAAAATTTTAATTTCTTCCTTGATTTCTTCTGTTACCCTTTGATTATTCAAGAGTTTGTTATGTAATCTTCATGTGTTTGCATAATTTCTGTGATTTTTTTTCCCACTGATTTCTAATTTCATTCCACTATGATCTAATAATATCCATGAGATTATTTTGATGCTCTTATATTTATTTAAGCATGCCTTCTAGACTAGTATATTGTCTATTTTGGAGAAAGTTCTATGTGCTGCTGAGAAAAATGTGTATTCTGTTGTTGAGTGGAATACTTTAGCTATTTCTATGAAGTTCATTTGTTTGAAAGGGTGGTTCAACTCTGATACTTCTTTGCTGATTTTTTTTTTCCAGTTGACCATCTGTTTGTAATACTGGGGTATTAAAGTCCCCCATTAGCACAAGGTCCTGAGTTCGATCCCCGGCACCAAAAAAAAAAAAAAAAAAAAAGTAAAAAAGTCCCCCACTATGATTGTGTTGATGTTTATCTGATCTTTTATATCTAGTAGTATTTGTTTTATGAGGTTGGGTATGTCAGTATTTGGTGGATATACAATGGTACCTTGGTTCATGAATGATTTTGTTTGTGAACAATTTGTTTTGCAAACAAAATAGTTTGGCAAAATTTGTTTTTGTTTGCAAACTCTACATTGGGTAACAAACACAACAACGTCCATCTTTCCTGCATGAACACACATGTGCCCATCTTTTCCAAAATTGTGGCACAAATTAAGTTCATGAACTGAGGTACCACTGTATATTTATAATTGTTATCTTTTCCTACTGAATTGTTCTCTTTACCAGTGTATGGTGACTTTTGTCTCTTATGATCAGCTTTGTTTAAAGTCCACTTTGTCTGAAAATAGGATAGCTTCTCCTGCGTGCTTTTGTGTACTTGTTGCCTGGAATATCATTTTCTGTCCTTTGATTTTTAGCCTACAAGCTTCTTTACAGAGTAGGTGTGTCTCTTTTATGCAACACAGAGTTAGATTTTGTTTTTTTTAAATCTTTAAAATCAGCAAATTATCCTTCATTGTCTTGAGACAAATGTATAGTGTCAGGGCTTTATAAATATAGATATTTTTTCTTGGCACACATGAGAGGTAGAAATATTTCTTATTTATTTTCCTAGTTTTAGCATTGCTCAGCTACCTTTGGTTTTTGTGAAAATAGAAATTCATGGAATAAACATTATTAAAATTCTAAAACTTTAAATAGTAAGCAACTGGGTCATTATTTTCAGCTTACTTATATGGACTAGAAATCTGAAAATTCTTTTCAAGTAGAGCAATGAAAATCAAGTTAAGAGGTAATAATGCAAGGATGCCAATGTCTTAATCGTAGGTATTTGAGAAGTATCTTTAGACACTAATCTCTAAATCCTGTATTTTCACAGCAGATTTGGTCTGATAAAAGACTTAATTACTATCACTTTGACTGTGAGAAAGAATCTATATTATTGTAAGATTTATTAATTGGTTGGTTAGGTTCAGACATAAAGGAACAGGAAGCATAGTAAATACAATTTTTCTGTTTTGGAGGAGAAGGTGGGTGGCAGAGAAGGAAGGATAGCCCACATGGGTCAAAGACAGCCTGTGTATGTGTGTGGTGTGGGAGGGCTGCACATGCATGCTTATTTGTGATGCAGGAGATCCAACCTAGGGCCTTGTGCATAGTAGGCAAATGCTGCACCACTGAGCTACACTCTCATCTCAGCATTTTTAAAAGCATAGCTATCTCTGAGTTAATGAGTTATGGGTTATACCAAATCACAAGCACTATGACTATCACAGGAAATGGATATATATGGGTCACACACTTTCATTTTCCCTAATGTGTTTTTGGTATTAGCCAAGTTTTATTAAAAGTTATTAATCTTACAACCCTGTTATCTACCCAGTGAACACAAGGCCATAAGGATGGCCAGTACTGCTGAACCACCAGAAGAAAACATGAAAGTACCTTTGGGCCTAGAGCTCCAGGGCTTCCTGGAAGGCCTGATGAGCCCTTTGCTCCTCGAGGACCTGGAGATCCAGCTGGTCCTGTTCTTCCTGAGCTGCCTCTGATGCCCTAAATAACACAAATAAGATAAAATTGGGAAGTTTCTAGAACATTATTCTAAAGGCTCTGTAAGTAAAGGAAATATTGTGTTCTGAAAGACTGCTGTTGATGTTCTGCTCAGGAGTTTCTCAAATGAGTAAAACAAAGAATGTTTTGAGAATACCCATCATTCTCTTGAGATCTCTAATTACAGTTAATATAATGATCTTGGGTTTTAAAAGTGAAAAAAATGAGGCAGTACAAAGTCTGCCAGTACCTTCTGAGTTATACAGGCTATGCATGAAGTAGGTTTTGTTTTATTCTAACTTTTGTCAGTATATTTTCCTGTATATGACAACTATAGAAACTGAGTAATGTCATTTTATAAAGAATATTCCATTCCACAACCACACATGATTCCATAAGATTTACTAAAAATAGTTTTGGATTAAAGTTAAGCAAGCAGACAATATATCCTTAAAACCAAATCCTGAATCAAGGCTGGCAGAGTATCATTTCCAAGGCAAATCCAATCATTTATCTGTTTTTATATAGCCCATCACAGAATAGTTTTTTACATTTTTAAATGAGAAGAAAACTCAAAAGAAGAATAATACTTAAAGAAATGTGCAAATGATATAAAATCAGAATTTCAGTAAATATAAATAAAGTTTGTTGAAATGGCATGATCCTTTATGTATTTATTGTCTCTGGTTGCTTTTGCACTGTAATAGCAGGGGTGAACAGTTATAGCAGAGACCTTATGCAGCCCTATCATTGCTTTGCACTGCTGCTGGGTACATGAGAAATTATAGTGAGGCAATTATTACTTGACAGTGTTTCAAGTGGAAAAAAACTGTCTTCTGGGAACTTTGATTAGTTTTATTGCAAGTGGACACCTATTATGTAAAAAAAAAGGAAATAGAGTTTGAATGCTATTTTTTTTTTTTTTTTTTCTTTTTTGGTGCCGGGGATTGAACTCGGGTCCTTGTGCTTGTAAGGCAAGCACTTTAACCACTGAGCTAAATCCTCAGCCCCTTGAATGCTATTTTTAAGGCACAGTGGAATGTGAATCACTTTATCAAATCATTATGCAATGACACTACAGCAATTCTTAAAATACATTTTGTGTACACCACCATTATTAGATGAAGCACCCAATATTACATTCCCACTTGACATGAATGTGACAGAAAAATTTGAAAATTTTAAATGAAGTAGCTTATGACAGCAGAATTCCTCACAAAAATTGAACATGAGGCTGCAATGAAAATAAGTTTCTTTTTTCACTCAGAAAGTCCTATGTTCATGGATACTTAATTAAAACATGTAGGAAATGAACTCGTTTAAGACTGTTAGCCTTTTGGTATGAATAGTTGCTTGAAATGTTGATTGCATTGGCACAGCATCAATAATCAATTAAAAAACAAGGCAAATGCTTTTGAATGCTTTTCTTTGATTCTTGATGAGCCAGTAGAAATCAGTGTAGTTCTCAGTTGTTCACGGGAGGAGTCAAAGCTGAGTTTGGAGTAATGGAAGAATTAATTTCTGTGGATAATCTGTGGGGTAACTACGAGTGAGAATATTTTCAGAGTTAAGAAAACACTAAATTAGTACAACCTGAAGTGGAATCTGCTAAGAGGCAAAAAAATTGATAGCTGTGGTTTAGAAAAAGAGTTATGATACAAATTTATCTACTTGTGAAAAGGTAAACTGTTTGAAGCTTTGTATATTCAGGTACTCTGAGGAAAACACTTGAATTTAGCATGTGTTACTAAACCCTTGCGTTAACAGTGAATTAACGGTGAATTCCATGAACTTTTACAGATTTAATTCATTAGTTCTGTGAAATTTTTGTCAGAGATAGGAACAGAATAGTCAGACCTGTCCTGTTACAAACCAGCTTGATGGGTTAAAGTGTTTTTGCAATTGTTTTTTTGATGACAGAAACTGCTGTCAATACAAGTGAACAGTGAATGGCTTTGGAAATTGGGTTTTGCTATAGCTTTTATGATGTTTATTAATGAATTAGATCTAAAATTACAAATCAAAACAATATTGCTATGTGAAAGATGCACTGTGGTAAAGTCATTTCTTACAACAAATCACAAGGAATGTAAGGAGCAACTTTCTGTGCTGTCAAAATTAAAAGTTAAAACAAGTGAAATCTTCATTTCCACACAGATTTACAATGAGTACATTTTCTGGTCTCAGTTTCAGAAGCGTATTTTAGACCTAGATGCAAGAAATTTCTCTGTTTCAAAATCCATTTGACTAGTCAGTTGGGGAGTGTCCACATAACCTTCAACTGGAAATGATTAAGCTACAGTGTAATGACATGTTAAAAGACAAGTATCAAGGAAAAAAGTCTATTATAATTTTATAAATTCCTTCCAAGCAATGAATATACTCAATTAAAATCATATGCTGATGAACTGTAGTATTTTGCAGTGCCTATATATGTGAAAAGAATTTTCAAAGGTGAAATAATACAAAATATTCAAAATCTCATTACACGTCAGCATTAGCAGAAGAATGGAAAACTGATTGTAGGGAACTATAATAAGTTAAATACTGTGTCCTATAAAATTGCCATTTTTCTTATTAGTAGACATTACAAAAGTTGCTTAATTTTTTTACAATTTTAATATCATAAGTAAAATTTTGTGAAAATTTCTCTTTTATATTAGTTCCTAAGTAATATCCTTGATTTGATTTCTTGCCCTATAAAACCTAAAATCTTTACACATATGTACAGAGAGAATTTGCTGACCTCTCTAGTAGGAGATGATTGCTGCTTTCTAAGCTGATACCTGGGATACGAAATTGGGTCATGCAATAGTTCTTCCCATGCATTCAAATGAAGATATATTGACTATCCCGTATTCTAAGGATGATACCATGGGAAGTCCTCTGGTAAACACACATAAAAATATGGTTCTTGTTTTTAAGAAACTGAAAACGTGATAGAGAGAGAATATAATACTGTATATAAATAATTATAATGAAGACAAAAATGTAAAAAAAATTGCCAGATGAAAAACAAGATATTAAGTAAATACTAGAGAGGTTCTGAGGAAGGAAAGTTGCTTCTGTTGGTAATTAGAGAAGGGATTAGTGAGAAGGTAGCCATGGAACTGCATCATGCCCTTAAATTTATGAATGTGGTAGGAGGAAAGATTGGTGAAAGACACACTAGAGTCACTCCTGTGGAAGGCCTGGTTGAGAGAATAGTATTTAAAAAGTAAAGCCAATCTTGAATTTGATGCTAAAGTATTTTTTCTCCAAACAATTATGTTACCATGTATCTCATATCTTATTATTCTTTTTGTTAGGGTAAAAATTCAAAATATTTAAAACATTACCTTTTTACATTAGATTTTTCTTCATCACCACAGAACTCACTAAAGTAATGAATAAATATGCATTTTATATTCATCAGTTGCCAGGCACAATGCCAGGTTCTCACAGGGTTGTACCTATAGGATATAGGTTCATATTCCTTAGCTTGATTTTTAAGACGTTTTTGTCTTAGCCTATATCGATCATTTCTATATCCCACCATTTCTCAATCAGTATTGTATTTGAATCATTATAAAGACAAAGTCTATACAGAGGGAAAAAGGGAAAAAAGGCAAGAAGGAGAAAGAGAGAGAGGGAGAGGGAGAAAAAGAGGGAGAGGGAGAGAGACAGACAGACAGAGGGGGGTGATTGAGAAGGAGGGATGAGGAAAGGGGAAGAACAAAAAAGGGAGAGGAAGAAAAAGATGTCCAAAAAAGAAGAAAGGAGAAGAACAGGGAGACCAGGATTTAGGATCCAGGCGGTATGGTTTTTCTGTGTTGGTACTCCTTATACTAAATGTATTAATCTTTCCTATTTCTTTTTTTTTTTTTGTTTTGTTTTTTGTTTTTTTTAATCGTTCCTATTTCTTTCCCCTTGCTTTTGACTATGTGTTTTACATTGATTTAATTTGTTCTGTAAGCCTTTTTTTCCCTGTACATCTGGGATAAATTATCTGATAATGAACTTTCCATATGAACCATGAGAACCTTAGGGTCATGTGATGGTACTTTTTTAGAGCTCATTTATACAAATGAAATAAAATACTCCCATATCTGAGACTTTAGGATACAGAATTTCAAAAAAGGTGGAAGAAGACTCTGGTGTTATATCAATTCCTAGGTCTCTAGGAAGAATATGCCTTTACCTAAAGGCATATTTTAAAAACAAAATTCTGATGAACAGAATCTCTCTAATTAAAAAAAAAGTGAAAACCAAAAACAGCTGAAAGACCCAAAGTAACCAATGACTTACAAAAAGAAGCAGATTTTTAAAAGATTATATATAAAAGATGAAGAAAGGGTATGTAAGAAACAAATAGCTGAGTAAAATAACTCTGTAGTTAAACTTGTGAAAATTAGGTTACAGATGTAGATCAGTGTAAGAATTTTTTTTTTTTTTTTTTGTAGTGCCGGGGATCGAACTCTGGCCCTTGTGCTTACAAGGCAAGCACTCTAATCACTGAGCTAAATCCCCAGCCCCGATCAGTGTAAGAATTAAAGAAAAATAAAGGACAGGTTTCTTACAAGGTTGCGAGCATCTTCTCTCTGGATGTATTATGAAAATAGCCAATGTTGTGGGCAGTTGTATCACACGAACAAGGTACCCTTATCCTAGATGATTTTCAAATACCTCACCATTTCATAATTCTAAAGTATACCAATTCATCTCATGTTAACTGTAATTCTAGGCAATTTTAAGACCATATTTTCCAACAAAACAATGTATCTTTTGGCTTAGGTATGGACAGTGGACATTCAGACGTACTGAACACTTCTGAAGTCAATAGATATTTTCAGATAAGAATAATGAGGAACAATTAGGTTTAACTAGAAACCCTAGTTAGGGTTAACTAGAAACTTCATTTTATTTGCAGTGCTATCAGACATTCAAAACAGCGCAATGAATATTTTCCAAATCATTTACTATTCGTATTGCTTTTTAGACAGAAATTTGAGGATAGTAGCAGAGTGTTCTGTACAAAGTTCCAAACAATGTTTCATACAAGTAAAGAACAAACATTTCTTACTACAAATACGCAGATGGATAATTAATTTTGCTTTCAAGAGAAACAGATGGTAATTCCTAGGCATTCTTTCCAGTGTCTTCCAAATGATTTGTCTACAACTATTCAGCAAAGAGAAAGTCATTCTGGGAAAAATTTAAAAGAAAACAAAACCATAGTAGTTATCAATTTTGGCCAGAGATGCTACAATCAATGAATAGTTTACCTGAGTCTTAAAAGTTAATAAAATGACAAGAGTACAAGTACATGATGTGTCATGGTCAGAGAGTTCCATTAGTCTCAGACAGAAGCCAGTCTCCCTATAGAAATTAATTTTGAGCACTACAAGAAAATCTCAATTTTTATCAGACTAAAACTGATGGTTGCCCAAGCCTTGAGAGCCTAAGGATACAAATACTGTACTTGGATAAGTAAGGACAATAAAAACATCAACCACCCCGAGTTACTTTTTATCCAGTGCCTTCTGTGTATTGGCATTATGGTTATATTTGTTTATTTCACCTCCTGACAGGATAAAACAGGGCATTGCTTTTCCTTTTGACCTCCTGCTAGGGTACTGAAAGATCTGGGAAGGAAAATGGGGCTATCTGTACATATTTAGAAGAAAGACACAGAAATGGATGTTGAAATAATGATGCCTGGTGTGATGTAGTAGTAAAACATACCAAAGAGAATGTTACTCTGTTATTCTCCCTGCTCCTGGATTTAGCTGTCTTAATCCCACTCATATTGAAACACACATATATATTAAGAGACAGTAAATGCATAAAACTTACGAAATGTTGGCAATGATAAAAATCTGCCTCTTACGTAGGATTAGGTAAGGAATACTACCTCTAAAATTATGCTGAGTGACTTCCACAATGTTTGGACCAGTCTACACTCTCACCAACAGAAAAGAAAAGAAAAGAAAAAGAAAAAATGTAAAAATGTAAATAAAGCTTTTGTAAATAAGGAGGAGAGGGAGAGTGCAAGGGGGTGGGGGTGGGGAACCAAGATATATCATGTACAGTACAAACTAATTATGATGAATATGATCATTATGGTTATGTACAATGTACCAATACATGTTCTTGGTAAAAATAAGTAAATAAATAAAATTATGCTGAGTGAAGTAATACATAATTATAATGTCAATTTTATTGATTTTTTAACAATAGAATGGTATTTTAAAAGTGATATTGTACTACAAAGTAGTTGGTGTTTTTCTTAAAGTACTACCTTAATTTTTTTTTTTAAACATTTCTTTTCCCTTTACTGTCCCTACTGCCAAGCACCTTCTATACACGTAACACTATGGTCATATAGTTATTAACTATGTGAGAAGATGATGGTTAAAATTAATTTACATTGTGTAATATAAATAATAAGTATGATATACTAAGGTTTCTTTCTTTTTATTATTAGGCTACATAAGTACTGTAATTTTTTGTTAAGCCAGTAAGCCCATGAATTATAAAAGTAATTCTTTGCTTCCTTTACTCTAGCAACTAAAAATACTTCTGTTTAAGTAGAAATTTCTCATTTTATTTGGTTTACTAAATATATCCCACCTAGGAAAGAATTGGCTGTTTTTAAAATATGTGGGATAGTAATTATTAGGTGACTATATGCAAGGTTACCTTATACATAAATAATGTATCATTCATAACATTTTCCTACAGTGCCAGTCATAAGTAAGTAGCTAACTGCTAGAAATAAGACTTATGAATGAGCTTTATGCTGAAGTTAGGAAGTAGTTTTAGTTTTGCATCTCTAAAATATGAAAGCTTAGGGAATCGACAGCAGGGTTGAAGCAAGTCTTGAGGTGGTAAAAATAGGTCTGTTTGACTTATGCCCATTCCTAATAGTAAACAAAACTAACCTCTCGTTCAGATGTTATGAATACAGGCATTCTGACACTGTTTGACCTCACAGAAATTATTTATATGTTCCCATTAGAACAATGGATAGGGCAAATGTCATTAGAATATTGTACAGAATAAAGGTATTCTGTGAAATCTCTTTTACCCAGGTCTCAATACAAAATCACAAGATTACCGGAAGAGGATTTTTCATCTATACTTAGACATTATAGGCTCATATCACTATGAAGAAAAACTGTGCTATCTTTTACTTAAAAAATAACAAAGACTTTACTGATACTATCTTATTTAATCCACCAATAATCCTGTGAACATGCCGACTCTAACTGTTGGAGTCTTCATTTTGATTCTTTTCGCACGGCAGTTTCTTCTCCTAGCTAGCTCAGTTTGAATTTAAGTCCTCACCTCAAGTGAAGCTTCCTAGTCTTCTCCATATATAACTTCACTTTCCCATCATATCTGGTAACTCTATTTCTCTCATAACACTTAACACAGTGTTATACTGGAATTATCTGTTATATTTACTGTTACTATTACTGAATTATCTGTTATATTTACATTAGTTCATTAGATTCTTATAAAAATCATGAATTAGGTATTGTACTCATTTCATAGATGATGCTTAAGGTGTTAAATAGCTAGAACATTTAAATTTTAAACCAGGTCTCCAAGGTTGAGTTTTGATTTAGATTATTTAATGTTTTATTCCTTGGATTAAAAATAATAGTTTTAAAGGAAAGTACAGGAATGATGGAATCATAGGTGACTTAGTCACTTTCTCAGCTCTGGGACACAATACTCAATATGCACAATTTAAAGGAGAAAAGTTTTATTTTGGCTTATGATTACAGTCAGCTCCAGGGAAGACAGGTAAAGGGCATAGTGAAGGGAAGTTGCTTACATCATGGTAGTCAGGAAGCAGAGAGAAAGGAGAGGAGCCAGGGAGTGAGATATACCCTTCTAATTCATTCCCTCAGTGACCTGCCTCTTCTGACTGACCCCACCTCCTAACAGCAAGTAAACTATAGTGATCCCATTGTTTGATCCTCTTCAAAAAGTACTGCGCATGAGCACATGAGGCTTTCGTTGCAGTGGTGGTGGGTTCTCAATTCAAACCATAATCATTCTGACCCTGGTCTCCAAAATATTCATGCACATCTCTTTATGCAAAATCTATTTAATCTGTCTCTAACAAGTCCTCAAGATTTAAACAGTTTCAGCATTGCTGAAAGGTCCAAGTCCAAAGTTTCTTCTGAGACTCCAGGCAAACTGTTAGCTCTGAACCTCTGCAGAAAGCAAAACAAAAATTAAACACTTTCAAGGTACAATAGAACAGGGTAAACGTTCCCTTCTAAAAGGGAGAAATAAGGGGATAGAAACCAATGAAACCAAAGCAAGACTGAAAGCCAGCAGGGCAAACATTAAATCCAACAGCTGGGACAAAGATGTGAGCTCCAAAGGGCCTAGATGGCCCCACACCTACAGCATTGCCTGTTGCAGTGCTCATGGCCCTCTCTTGCAGCAGCTCTCCTCATTGCCTGCAGCTTTACTCAGATGTTCTACATCCTGGCTTCCCCAACTTTCTGGGGTCTTCAATAAGTACAAGAAGCAAAGAATTCACTTTTAGTTTCACTCTGACAGCTTCACACACTGCCCTCTCAACAACACACTGCCTGGCCTCCCAAGCCTCCTTCTGAAATTTGGATGGAAACCTCTCTGACCTCACAACTCTAGCATTCTGCATGCCTGTTAATCTAGGACCATATGGATAATGCCAAGATCTGAGGCCAGCTTCAGCAGTAGTCCCCCCACCCCACCTGCCCACTCCACCATACCATGACTGTAGAAGCCTCTGAGTACATGGATGGGTGATCACTGTGAAAAGAATCATATAGAATCAATTCCCTAGGTGGCTGTTTTTGAACAGGGTGCCCAGGGGCTCTCTTCTCAAAGCAAAGTCTTTCAATTTTGGACTACTGAGCCTGTGAAGGGTGGGGTCTCAGTCTGTGAAGGGTGAAGATATCCTGGAAATCAGCAAGATTTGTTTTAATGCGAAGTACTTGACTACTTTTTTTAGCAACCAAGCTGCCTGAGACCAAACTTTTAGAGTCCATAATTTTACAATCCCCCTACATTATATTAATGATCTCCCTACATTACGGGAACTTCTTTTCTTCCTTTCCTTGGCCACCAGTAAAATTTTTGAATTGTTCAACTCTACTTTTTGGTCCTGCTTTTTATGGTAGATATGACTAAAAGCTGCTGGCAGTACCCATGCCACAGTCTCAACATCGGTCTACCTTGAAATTTCCTCTGCCAGATTAGTCTGTTGCACTTAATCTCTGTCTCCTGCAAAGTCATAGAGTATGAGCTAAATGAAGAGAAATTTTCTACTACAGCATAATACATATAATCTCAGTTCCAACTGCCAGTGGAATCTTTGTTCCCAACTGAAACCTTCTGTGCTTCGTCTTTACCATCTGCATCTTAATCAACATTCTTCTCTTCTGAGCTCTGACTAGAATCTCCCATCAAGCTCAGCTTATAATATTCTGGGGCTTCTCTAGCCAGCATCTCCAAATCTTTCCAACCTCCTCCTGGAAACAAGTTCCAAAAGCTTCTGAATCATATGATCAGTTAATCACAGCAATGACTCTACCTCTCTTGTATCAAAATTTGTCTTAGTCACCTTCTTATTGCTGAGACACAATACTGACACTCACAACTTATTTTGGCTCCTAGTTACGGTCTATGGTTGGCTGGCTCCAAAGCAGAATAGCATGGCAGAGGGGAATAGAGGAGGAATCTGCTCACATAATGGCTGGCAGGAAGCAGAGAGAAAAGTGAGGAGCCAAGAAAGGAGATACACTTTTCGAGATCCTGCCCCTAGTGACCTGCCTCTTCCAACCAGATCCCACCTCCTAACAGTAAGTCAGTTATACCACCGCATAATTCAGTCATCTTCCCAAAGCCCCACCTGTGAGAAAATGAGGCCTTTGGGGCACATTTTCGATCTAAACATAACACTGTTAGAAAACGTAGATATGAAGACAAGTTATTAGCATCTATATTATACATGCTGTGGCAGAGGAAATGCCTTGAGTATATAGAAGTTCAGAGCAGATATGGTTAACTCTGATTCAGAAGCGTTCATGCAGGAGGTCTAGTTTTGATTACATATTGAAAGATTAAGAAATTTTTATCCTACAGACAGAGAGAAGGTTGGAAAAACTAAAGAGAGGGAATAAGTTACATGTATAAAGATAATAAATTGAAGGAAATAAACAGAATTTGGAGTAATGTCTAAGTAACTAAGCATACTTAATACAGCATCATGGTTATGATCATGGGTTCTGAAACTAGATTGCCTAGTTTTGAATTCTGGGCCCATCATGTGTTGTCTGTGTGATCCTGGGCAAATTACTCAGTCTTTCTGAGTCTCAGCTTCCTTTTCTATGAGTTAAAGATAATAATTTTATCTATTTCATGGGGAGGTTGTGAGGGCTAAAAAATACACAATCTTTACCTGGGATAGTGCCTGACATCTATGGTAGTAAACATTTAATAATTATTAGCTATTATTATGACTGAAATGTATAGCACATATCAGGAGCAAGGTAACACATGAGACTAAAAATTTAGCTTATGAAATAACACCATTCTACAAAGTGTATTGGCTTTATCTGATTGGGAGCTACTGATTGAACTAGTAAAGTTATATCCTTTTGCCAGTCTTTCATTTTGTTGCTAATAAGCAGCTAAATAGACTGAGTTTCATCTACTCTGGAAGATGGCCTAATGAGCAGAAAATGGGCCAAAACAAGCAGCAAGGAGAAAGAGGGAAAAAATAGTAATTAGGATGAGCCATAATTGGATAACCAAACTCCTAGGAATGAAGAGTTGACAGGACTTGTTAAAGGAGGTTTGATCAATGCAGGTATATTTCTCCAAAATACTGTGAAGAACGAAACATATCTTTTCTGAAACAGAAGTTTCCTGAGTGTAACTAGCTTACAGATTTGAGAACACACATGCCAGATGGGCGCTAGGACTGCTCGTTTTCCTAATAGAGGCTTCCATGGTGGTCCTGCTGCTCCCTGCTTGGATTACGAGTGGGCTGATGAAGTGTGTTTTTCCTTCTTGTGCAGTACTGGGCACAATCCAGAAATGGAAAACTCAAGATTTTCAATGTTTCTTTAACACGAGAATCTCAGACAACATTTAAGCTTGTATTCACCTAACAGACTGAAAAGTCAAAATTAAAAGGGCTTGATTTGTCCTAAATTGCTAGTTTTTTTTTACATTTCTTCCTTCCTAACAACCAGTTTTATTATTTGCAGCAATAAAAAAAATAAAAAGACTGGTAAGTCTTAGTTTTGGTGACAAATAGATTTATGATTTTTGCAAGGAAAAGTTGTTTTCCTTTTTTCCTAAATGATTGAAGTACTGTGTTTGTACAGAAGTCCAGCTCAACGAAAACAGTATGGTAGACTCATTTACTACAGATGTGCTAAGTTGACTGGCCTTGGAGCACTCATTTGTACATGAGTAAATCCACAAAGGCAATTTGAGCCTCCCAATACCGTTCATCAGTTACAGTCACATGACTTTGAAAAAACATTTGAAACAGCAGAGTGAATATGCCACAAATTCTTTAATTCCTTGGCCACATTAAAAAAAAAAGAGAGAAAAAGAAAGAACATTGTTTAGGAAAATCAGGCAGTTGCATAATACTACAAATCCCAGAATAAATATTTTTCTCAGTGAATAAATCCAGCAGTCTTTAAAAGTAAGCCAAGAAACACCATGGTGCCATTAAAAAAAAAAAAAAAAACCAATGGAAAGATATCCTTATCCTTGGTTAAAAATATTCCAGAAAACTTGCTAGTATTCAGAGACAGTATTATTTTATCTTAAGTAGTTTTTCTATTACCATAGTAGGTTCAAGAAATCATTCTCTTAGAAATTACTTTCCGTGAACATCAGTTAGCCAAAACAGCATTTCCTTGGACAAATTCTTTGTAAAGCATTATAATTCTAATTTCATATCAGATATCCTACAGAGCTGAGGTGTTTATAGAAAATATTTCCATATTTATAAATATCAAGAGCATGTGCAAACCTTGAGGTTATAAACGGTATTCCTCAGGGGAATGTTAGTTTTTTTATGGATACAAAACACTTCAACATGATAACATCCTAATATCCTAAGTATGCATATAAAAGTTTTCTAATTTATTCTGTGAAAATGTTAAAAAGTAGTAGACCATGACATGATCTTTTTTGACTTGTATCCTGCAAGTTTGCTAAACTCGATTTATCCTTGATTTCCTACATATATAATTGTATAATGTAAAAATAAAGACAGTTTTATTTCTTTCATGATGATTTGAATTTTTTTAAATTTCTTGTTATTACCCTGGCTGGATCCTTCTTGAACTGACTTGAATCTTTGGTATAATGTTGAATGTATTTTATAAATGTGAAGGGTAATAAACATATCTGTAGGCATGTAAGACTTTAGAAGATCTGTCTTACAATCACCTATATTGATAATGCTTTTGGAGGAAGCCCTCAGTAGAAAAAAATTCAGTACATTCTACTCTGCCATAAAGAAGGATAAATTTGAGTCATTTATAGGGAAATAGATACACCTTGAGACTATAATGTTAAGTGAAATAACTCAGACACACAAGCTTAAATCACATGGTTTCTCTTGTATGAAAAACTCAATATATATAAAGTACAAAATAAAAGACAGATAATAGGAAAAAAGAGAAAAAAATGGTATTGTAATCCAGCGTGGACAATGTATCTAAAAGTGTTCCTTGACCTAGTACAGTTTTTTTGTATTATATGTTCTTTGGCTTGTTAGTCTGGTTTTCAATCTGTATATGGTAATTAACTGGATAAGGTCTTATAAATAAATGAACATGGTGCTGCAAAAATAAAAGGGGAGCAGAGGGAGGGGGAAAAAGAAGGAAATTGAAATGTGTTATGCACCAATTCCCTACAGTGAATGTAATCATGTACTGCAAAGGTGGACTAATAAAAGTAAAAAAAATACAATGGCGATCAAATATTAGCTTAATTAAATTTACTATCAAAAAATGCTAGACATGAGGTAATAAAAAGAGAAATGTATAAAAACTATGAATTTATACTATATACATTTATAAATATATAAATGCATAAAAACTAACAGTGAAAATTACAGACAATATGAAAAAATGATGGAGAGGAGAGATGTATTAAAAGGGTGGGCTGTTGAGGTACACATCGGCACTTGTTTTGTTATGTGGAAGATATAGTTAGTGATGGTGTTAAACAAATCATGAGATGTAAATAAATATACATTTGATTCTTAAGTTTGATGCTGCTACAGGAACAACAAAAAATAGGTAACTTTTAAATCATCAGAAGAAAATTGAGTCATCTGATGGAAATCAGAAAGGAGAAGAAAATAAACCAAAAACAACAACAACAACAAAAACTAAAACCCCAAGCCCCAAACCCAAGAAGATAGTGTAGGACAAGGGAAATATATAATTAACATGGGAAATATGTTAATGGAGAAATTTTAGATTATTCTAAATCTAACCTAGAATTTCGAGCAGAAGAATTTTTATTAATTTGTAACATTTTTAAACATAGTATTGAAAATCCTTTACAATTTATATGGAAAGAAAAAAGTGAATGTAAGGAAAAGATAAATCTGCCAGAATTTGGAGATGATATTATCTACCAAAAAATCCAGTAGAATCACAATAGCAAATCATTAAAAATGAAAAATCAGCCATATTAGACTATACAAATCTTAAAACATATTTAAATAAAAATAATTATCTAGGACACAGAGCAATAAGAATACATAAGGGTTTTATTGAGGAGCAATCCTACAGATTTAAAAGAGCAAAGAATATGGAGTTAGACTGTTTTTGTAGCTGTTTGACTGGAAGTTAATCTCTCAGTGTCTGTTTCCTCATCTATAGAATGAGAATCATGACTATACTTATCTCATAAAGTTGTAAAGGTTAAATGAGTTAATACATTAGAATACTTAAAATAATCTCTGTATGTACTAAGTATTTTAGTATGAACTTTTGCCATTACTGTTATGAAGGAATTTTATCATAGGACCATAGAAAGTTATATAAACAAATAGATATTTCATACTCTTATATTAGATAACTATATAACAAGATACTAATTTTTCCAAGTGAATATATAATTTCAAGGCAAACCCAATGACAATTCAAAAAATTTTATTTGGGTTACTTTTAGATAAATTCAACAAAATGAATTCTAAATGGATATAGAGAAATAAAGGTCTATGAATAGGTAACCAATCTTTAAAAAAAAAAGAAATGTAAAAGGGGCTTGCTGTACCATATATTGCACAGCCACAGTAATGAAAGAGTATGATAATGCAAACAGACCAGAGATTAGCCAATACGTGTAAAATGGCTAGATTGTAACTATTTTAGACCTTGCAGGGCATATGGTTTTTATTGCAGCTACTCAACAGTGCCATTGTAATACAAAAGTAGCCCTATACAAATATGCAGCTATAGCCATGTTCCAATAAAATTAATTTAGGGATACTGAAATTAAAATTTCATAGAATTTTCACGTGTCACAAAACATTCTTCTTATTTTTTCTATCATTAAAAAGTGTAAAAACCATTCTTAGTTCAAGGGGCCATATAAAACTATGCCAATTTGGTTCAGCAGATGTAGTCTGCTAACACTGGAATGGACTGCTGGTAAACATCCATGTAAAAAAGGGAACACATAAACCAGTAGGCTGAATGTTACCTGGTTTCAAGATCCAATTTCCACCCTGGTCCACCATGGTGGAAATGATCCAACAGTTTCCCTTACTCTCTAGTTGCTAGTCAGTGGTTACCAAGGGGGTATGAATGAGAGAGAGTTTCCTGTAGTTGCAAGGCAGGTAGGCTGAAGACCCAATTCACTGTAAGGTTTGTAGAGTTTGCACACTAGTACATCTTTAGCTAACCAGATGTCTTATGCTAAGATGAATGCACTGGTAGAGAAAGATTGAACTCCAAGACAACAGATAGGAATATCTGAGCAGACACTGGCAATTCTTTGAACCATTAATCTCTCTAGTTTTCCTTGTGGAGGCAGCCCTTATTCAAGCGCCCAGGAACACCATTAATAGTTTGATAGATTGGCAATCTGAAACCCAAACTTAATTGAGACCTACAGTCAATAGATTGAAATGTTGCAGTTTCCCTAGTATAGTGTATGAAAAGGGACCAAAGGCTGGGGAAGATAGAAATGTGGAATGACTCTTTTCGTTAGTTCTAATGAGCTACTCTAAGGGCTGAAAGAACATTTTATTGATTGATTTGCCAAAGTGTTCAGGAATGTCATTGAAAGTAGGTTCTCTGATTATGGGAATATTGGAATCCCTGAATAATAGAGTACAAGATAGTGCTTTCCTACCAGAGAAAAGATAGGAGCAGTTATCCCTGTAAGCCACAAGGATGGCATGGAAATTTTTGACTTGCATAGATCTGTGGTGATGCCTAATTGAATGGAGGATTCCTGAGAATTAAATGTACTATAGCGTACTCAAATATGTTACTATTTTGGTGAAAACATTCTAGGTTTTATGGATACAAATTTAATTTAAATACCTATGCTTGAGATTCATGGCCTCTCAGTTCTCAGTTCCTGGACTGGAATTCCTCGATGCAAACATAGGTTCTCTTGAGGAGGAACCTTGTGATATGCTCAAAAGTATACACTTGGATTCTTCCCCCAAGCTTTCTTCAGCGAGACCTGTGGTTATTTATTAGGTGGCTGAGCACTGGGGGAATGAAGAAATTCTTATCCTTTCTCGAGCTATGAGATAACTAACTATGGACTGATGAAACTCCCTGGAAACAAAAAGTATCATTAGGGCACTATGATCATAGTGGAAGCTTATGAAGGTCAGGTGATGAAAGGAATTTAGACCCAATTCCTTTTCCAAATGGGTCCAGTGGGACTGTAAGTTCTATTTATTATCCCCTCCAATCCCAGACCATGGTGAAAGTCTTTAAATCTTAAATCAACTCACTGTCTTACCTCAGTTTTCTTCTCTGTCTTAAAATATAGCAGATATATATCTTTATACTCTTGATATATCATAAAATACCATGTAGAACCATTAAATTGAGGATATTATGATGACTGGACTTGGAGAGTAAAAAAAGAACAAGTACTTTAAAGATGTGCTAGAGGAGAGGAGCGAAAAGTCCAGGGGATTTCTGAATGGGTCAAGTTTCTAGGGATGATGGTGTGGGGCACACTGGACTGTCACTTCTGAAGTGGAGACAAGCTGTAGTTTGCACTGCCCAACATAGTAAAAAGAGCACTGTTTTTGTGAGCCTCTTGGGACTTTGGAGTCAGCTTATTCCACATTTTGGTGTGCTGTTACAATTATTTATTATGTAACCTGTTGTTTTTCTGAATTGTGCTAAAATATATGCAACATAAAATTTACCATTAAAGCCATTTTTAGGCATATAGTTCAGTGGTGTAGTTTACATGAATTACCATTATCCAGTTCAGAGGTATATTGTTGTACACCTGTCATCATTTTCCATCTGCAGAACTATTTATCTTTCCAAACTGAAACTCTGTGCTTATTAATCAGTAACTCTTCCTTCCTTTCCTATTTTACTTTCTTGTCTCTATGATGTGAAATTTCTCTAGGTACCTCATGTAAATGGCATCATATAATATTTGGCCTTTGTGTCTGGCTTATTTCACTTAGCATAATATCGTCAATGTTTATCCCTTTTGTAACATGTGTGAAAACTTTAATTCTGAATACTGTTCTCTTGTATGTTTATAAACCATTTTCTTTATCCATTGAACTTCTGGTGGACATTTGGGTTGTTTCTACTTTTGGCTATTATAAATAATGCTGTTATGAATGCTGATAAAAATATCTTTATGATAGATATGGAATTTACTTCAACATAGTAACTTTTTTTGTGGTGCTAGGGCTTGAACTCAGGGCCTTGTGCTGGCTCTCTGACTAACTTGCATCCCCATTCCTACAGTAAACTTTTTACTATCTATATTTATCTCATATCATAATGTGTATCACCTTAAACATATGCAATGAAATTTATTTTAAAATATCTTTAGGATCCTGATTTCAAATTTTAGATATATTACCAAAAGTGAAAATATTGGATCATATGATAATTCTGTGTTTAATGTTTTTTAAGAAACTATCATACTGGTTTTCACAGTGGTGCACAGTTTTACATCTCCACTAGCAATGCACTAAGCTTTTAATTTCTCCACATCCTTGCTCACATTTACGATTTGCTGTTTTGTTTTTGATAAAAGCATCCTAATGCGTGTGAACTGCTCTATCATTGTAGTTCTTGATGCTTATTTTTCTAGTGGTAGTGATGCTGTGCATATTTCCCTAAGATTATTTGATCATTTGGAGAAATGCCTATTCAAGTCTTTTTCTATGATACTAGTTTGAGTGGGCACTGAAACAAGAAAAGTTTCTGTGATAGATTCAGAATGCTATGTGAGCCACATTGATCTTATTAATAAGCCAATTTAATAATATCAGAATGTTTTGGTATTGGAGATGATAGAGTCCTTTGGTAAGTCCCTAAAAGAAAATCAGAGCTTATAGCCACAAAATTTTGGAGATGGGCTATGCCCTCTCAGTCAAATGCAATTTCCCAGTCGAAAAGCAGCTCTAGAATTGCTGGGCTGAAACTGGAATGACTAAATGATCCTTGGACATCAAATGGCTTTGTGCTCTGAGCTGCTCATTGTGAACTGGGTGACATCTAACACACTGAATCATAAGAATGGATATGCAGCCCAGAATGCTACTCTTAAATAAAAGTAGTACATATTAAGTCAGAAGTCTAGCAGGTCCAGAAAGCACAGACAAAATGTGTAAGGAGGTAATTATCATTTCCATGATATTTGTTTTTGCTGTTTTCACATTGCTCCTTCAGCCTTTCTGGAGAACCCTCTTTACCAGTTAATGAAGGAGCAAAAAGCACAGACCTGATTTATGGATGAATCTGTACTGATTGTAAGTATTAATCAGAAGTAGAAAACTACTGATTTAGAGGCTGAAAGATACTAGTATAGGGAACTCTTCCCAATGGGTAGAACTTGGGATAAAATACATAGTTGAAAGGAGAGATGACTTGAGATATTGATCTACACTGACTCAGAAAGCTGTGGTTAAATGTTGGCCAGCTGGTCGAGGACTGGAAAGGATGAAAGACTCATGATAGCAGATCTGAAGAAGATGAATTTAGAGGAACCTCACAAAATGCAATCAATATAAACATAAATCTATTCATGTAAACACTTAAGACAGCATATTTTATAGAGGAGGATTCTGATGAACAGGTAACAGGATGGACCATTTGGTAGATATCAGTCAACATTTTTCCATGTTAGTCATTGTGGTTGTTCAGTGTACCCGCAGACAGGAGACCATGTAGACTTTTCCTCACCAAGTTTCGTTTGGTTATCACCCCGCCGACTGCCACCTGGCAGTATTCCTTGTTGGGAATAGTTGGAGCACCTGCAATTGTCCTCACAGGGGTAAACCCATATTTTCTATATGGATTTGTTGTTCCTACCAAGAGTTCTTCCAGGGGTTAATAGTCAATAGAGTATATGAAGAATTATTTATCAGAAGAGAAAAAGCTAATGTACCTATATAATATGAACATTGCCAGAAAAAAGTTTGTCACAGTGAACCATTAAATGACTTGATGTGAAACATAAATGATGACTTCAATGTGTCACTAATGTTTCTGTAAGTATCTCAAATCATGAATATGTGAAAATATGAAAATTATGATTAAATATTATAGATATTTATTTTTATTACCCAGTTCTGGAATGAATATCTGAATTTTAGCCAGATAACAAATTATTTCTAATTACTATTAATTAAATAATTAACAAGTTTTAAAAATTAATAATAAATCTATATGCTCTATTAGTATTTATAATTCACTCTTTAATCTTATAGACTACCTTACATATCCATGTATATACCTTCTCCTTGATTAAACTTGTATGTAGCAGCAAAAAATATGACAGATTTTCAAATGGGCTTTTCCTTGTTTGAATTTTCAAAATCTTATTTGAAGAAACAGGAAAAGATTCACCTTGACATCTCCAAATAAAGCCTAATCCACAAATACATAGACTCCCAGACCAATTCAGTGAGTTTTATTGTTGTATTTTTTAAAAAAATTCACCATCTCATTTCAAGACTATTATAAGGTATCCTGGAGAGAGCCATGAAGATGAAGGTCCAGGGTATGCTCTCTCTTTAAGATTCGGACGTCAAATGAAGGTCCTCTTTAACCACACATATACTAGTGGCAGAAGTTTTAATTAAAAAGTTCAGCCTGGCCATCAAAATTGTCTAGGCATTAATCTGATGCTCTGATGCTGTGACATGCTTCTTCCAAAAAGAACAGAAATCATGTTAAAATTCCATACAAGTATTCATCTTTTCAGATAAAATCTGAGCAGATCTTTATTTGTGAAATAACTAAATTGGTTAGGTCACGATTTCATAGTTTTGTATTTGTTGTTTTTAAACAGATGAGATAACACATAACATTGAAAAAATAATATTAATTTGGGTTTGATTTTAGGTACACAGGCACACTAATTTTAAATAAACAACTAGGATTGATTTATTATTTAGGAAAAGAAAATGCATCAACAGATAATCATATTCATATAGTAGAAATATTAAAGGGTAAATTTTATTGTTTTTAAAAATATGTAGTTAATTTTGGATAGCAAAAATATCTGGATTAAGTTGCTGTTTGGGAAAGAAAGAGGGAAAATGGCTGCGTGTAGATGAAAAAATTTAAATTTCTGATCAAATAAATAAGTAGAAATTTCTATAAAAATACAGTGTATCTATATCATTGTATCATTCCTAGACGAACACAGAGAAGACATTCACACAAGTCTTATAAATACTGGGGCTCTAAAAGTAAAGGGAAAATGATTTTTGGCAGAACCTATCTGGAGTTACTGCCAAGACCTAAATGTTCCAAAGATGGCCGAAGACATTTGATGAACTCAGAGTACAATCAGATTATGTAGGCCCTAAAATTTAATTTCCTTTTAGTTCTTTTAACAAAGCTTTTATATGCTATAAAGTATTAATACTATGGCATATTAGATCTAAAATATCTGAAAGCATATGCCCATTCACATCCCTGGACATCTTAATATAATTCTAAAATAACTATTAAAGAAAAGATTAATCTGGATCAATGCCAAGCTGAGAAAGAGAGCCAAAATATCTATGGTCTAGCAAGGAGACACTGATACATAAGAAATAAAGAACAGAGAGATATTCATACTACTCACGGGCAGTCCCTGTTTTCCCGGTAGCCCAACGTTTCCAGGATTTCCTGAAATGCCATCGGCTCCATGGTATCCTTGCTTGCCTTTTGGCCCAGGAAGGCCTGGAAGTCCCTTGATAATTGAAAATTATTTGTATTATACAGAGATGCTGAACAGATGTTTAATTGAGAAGTAGCTTTATATTTATTGAAAGAGGAGTAAGTTTACACTTCTATATCCTGCCCCAAGCCAATTTTTCTCCATTTCCTCCATTCCTTAATAATTTGCTATTTGGATGCAACAGATGACAGTTGTAAATGCCAAGATAATCAGCAATCTACTGTGATTGAGCCTCAGTGTAGCCATTTGTTCCTTAGTGTAATTCTATGGTACTTCTCATCTTGCCACCCTGTGCTTTACTCAGCCATCAAAGAAACATCAGCTATACATCATGTATAGGTACAGAATTAATGTAATGAGTGTGACCATTGTATGTAGAATGTACCAATACATGTTCTTGGTTTAAAATAAAAAAAAAAAAAAGAAACATCAGCTATATACATTTGTTAGTTTAGGATGCTTTTATCTGTGGATGGCAATCATTTACCATCCACAAAATTTTTTATTGTATTATTTTCCCAAGAAACAAATCATGGCTTTTTTGTTGCCCTTTGAATCAGTTAATCACATGACTGATGAAAAGTTTGAACATTTTGTTTCTGCTTTTGGACAACTGGGTTCTGTCTGCAGGGATTTCTAATCTGAATGTGCTCACAATTTATCTTGATTTTCTCTAGTTTTTTTTTTTTTGTTTTGTTTTTGTTTTGTTTTTTGTTTTTTACCCAACAAAGGTTAATCAAAGCAGGTATATAGGAATTGGTTGGAGCAAACTGAGGCTAAGGTAAAATTAATCTTTGTTTTGTGATGACTTTTTTTTTTTTTTTAAAACAAATGTTCAAAGACTTTCTATTCTATTTGCTAGGAGAAGGAGAAGCTGATTCCTCCAATTGAAATCCAGCTCATGTTTTTTAAATTATGCTTGAAGGTCTTTGACCTTTGTTACAATTCATTTAGTGATGATTCCAAGTTCCCTGTTTTCCAGTGCTTCATCATGAGTGAGGAACATGTGTCCACAGACAGGGCTCCATAACAGAGGAAAATAGCATCTTTTAGTTGCAGGGACTTATATTTAAACCACAAGTTTGGTTTTGAGTTAGTGATCATATTTTGTTCTCACTGTGTTCCAGCATGGGTTTAAATTTTTTTTCCAAAACAGTCTGATTTATCCAACATGACATAATTGGCTCTAAACTTTTCTGCTTGCTGAAGTTGTCAATTCTGTTTAGAAAAACAGGAAAGATGAAAGAGACCTTTTACTTACAGGAATGCCAGGTTTTCCAGAAAGACCAGGAGGTCCTTTTTTCCCCTTCGGGCCCTAAAAATGGGAAGCACAGTTGTCAATTGACAGTAATAGAACAGAATACTGAGACTTGGATGCTACAGTAAGTACTGCCACTAATTAGTTCTGTATCACCGAGACCGTCATTTAACTTCCCTAAGAGTCATATTGCTTTCATCTGAAAATAAGAAAATTTGACCACTTCTTTTATGAACTTTTTTCTAGTTCCAAATTCTATGATTTAAAACTTTAAATTATACTCCTAAAAGGGAACTACTTACTTAAGAAATGTGACCACTTTTAGGTAGAGCCTTTTTCTCCTTTTTAAAGTAGCTAAATTCAGTAGATATTTTTTGAATATCACGTATTCTGGTATGTATTAGGAATCTGAAGGCAAAGTTCCTGCTTACGAGGCTCTTAATATATAGTAAGGGACATGAACTGAGGGCCTAAAATGTGCATCTCTGGAAGCAGCAAAAGCATACTTGCAAAATAAGGAAGAGATATTTATTTCCCAAGAACTGTTTGTTTTTCATGTGTGTGATGTTTTAAGTCATAATTGATTTAACAGCAACTGATCTGCCAGGATAGTTAGGAACTTTACCCTTACAAATCATGCCATTGTTCTGAAGGTATTCTAAAATTATTTTAAGAAGAAAAAAATGAAAAGACTGACCTGGTATACACATACACACACAGAAAAAAGAATTGTATTGTCATTACTAGGCACATTTCTCAGAAATCATCAAAAGTACTCACAAACATGATAATTCTACCTTGGATGTCATTTAAATATAAGGACAACTGTGCCCAAGATTTAACTTAACAATATTCAAAGAAAGGAATGATTTTATATGTTATACCTTCTGAAAATGAGTTTAAATATTTTACAAGATATAGTATATGTAATCATAGAGTAAAAGAGTATTTTCTGCAAGAGATACAAATTCAGCTTTTAAAGAATTTGATAATGGAGAGATAGATGGATCAAGTATTCTACTCAAAGTTTGAAAACTATTTTTTAAAATTTACCTTAAAAGTCCCTAATGCAAAGTCTGTCTAAAGTTAAGGATGCCACACAGTGGGATAGTTGGTGACCTGGGTTTAATTGAAGTGTATATAATTTTTGAAACATATGATACTCACAGTAAAATATGTTTTTAGAAAGAAGTAAAATAAGCAAATAAAGACTAACTATTGAAAAAGAGTTCTGAATTCAGTCACGTTGAATAATGCTAATGGCGATAATCCTCAAATATGTTAACCAGAGTCTTCACAGTCTTTCTTTTTATACAAACAGACAGATCTGTCCTAGACTCTTGATTTTCAAAACAGCCTTTTCCTTGGCTCATGAATTTCAAAATGGTCCAGTGAAACTCATGGTGGGATTAATAATTGGGGAAAAATTTACCTTCAATTTCAAAATCATCCTTTTAAAATACAAAAATCTGGACTCTTAAATACTAAACATCTATTTTTCTGTGTAAATAAAAATGAGGTTATAAAGGACAATGTCATAAAATGCATGCCATAAAGAACAGAGTCAGAGGAATTATAATAATGTAACAAAGGTTTTTTTTTCCTCTGTGGGGGATATAAAAACATTCAAGTTGAAGGAAGGGAAGAGGAGAAGCAGAAGAGAAGAAACTATTAGATACTGAGAAACTATTAGACTCTTAGAAGAGTCCTTTGCTCTACACCTTGCCCTCAAGTTATGTGGTGGATAGAACCAATAATACTCTCATATAAATTTGGAGATTTGGGCACAAGAAAATGCCTAGAGAGACTAATATCCTCATTGCCAAGTCCACATAAAGTATACTGAGTGTCAGCAATAGAGTAGAAATTTCTGCATGATATGTCTAGGACAGTGGAATGTCTCTCTGAGTTCCCCAAGTACCCAGCATAATGTGAGGAGCAACAAAATATTATTTCCATGTTGCCGAGTATAGAAGAATGTGGCCCTGAGAACCCTATCTGAGGAGGTCTTGCCCTAAACTGAGATGGAAAATAGTTGTGCACACAAGCAGGGGCCAAAGAACTTCTGCAGAGAAGGCCAAGATAGATGCCAATATAATGGGATGATGGTTACTGAGGGCCAAAAAGGATGATATATATTTCAGTGGATATTAGTGTGAATGGATAGTGACTAAAGTTACCTCTGATTCCTCATCTCCATTATTGCAACCCTGAATATTACAGCAAACTAATGAAGAAAGTAAATAGGGAAAATTCTCAATCAAATGTAGCATATTGGAATAGATAGCGTTAAAGGCTGTCAACTGATTAGATTTCCACCTATTAGGTTTTTATCACTAGTCAGATGGACACTGAGGAGAGATGTTAAGTTCCATTAGAAAGAATACAAAGTTATATGTTTAGTATGTGATATGTGTATGCATCTTATTCCAAATATTCAAATGACAAAGTAAAAAAGATTAACAAGTAAATTAAACTTTGGGGTGGTCTTTATGTTGAGTTTTATTTCAGAAGAGTTAAATATTATGCCCTGAAATCTTCATCTGTGCACCCATCTAGTTTTCCTGAAAACAAGAATGTTACTTAGACTCAGATGAGACATTAAGAATCAACTCAGAACAACACTAAAGGAAAATTACGAATAAGAGATGTATTTTAAGGTATATTTTAGTAAAACGAATAGGGCAATTATGGTAACATCTATCTATTGAACACTAGCAATGTTTAATATCAAAACTATGGTCTTAGATGTTCAACTCAGGAAAGACTTCATTATAATTATTGTTACCATAACTATGAGAAAGTAGAACACTTAGAAAAATCATGGTCTTGCAATGGAAAAAATTATTTGCCTATGAATCTGTCTGTCCATCTCACTAAAGTAACTAAAGTATAGATGATTGTTACTGTTATGGACTAAATGTCTATGTGTTTCCAGAATTCACACATTGAAACCCTAACCATAACGGTAATGCCTAATTAGGAGGTTGGCTTTGAGAGGTGAGGTATTCAGGGTGGAGCTCCCAAGAATTTGATTAATGTTATAAATGGGACTCCAAAGAGCTGTTTAGTTATCTTTCCAAAATGTGAGACACAGTGAAAAGTTGGGGAGAGGACTCTCACCAGAATCTCATCATGCTGAAACAGTGATCTTGGACTTTCAGACTCCTGAACTGTGAGAAATATATTTCTGTTGCTTGTAAGCTACCTAGTCTACAGTACTTTGTTATAGCACTCTGAACTAAAACAGTGCCTTTTAACAATTCATCTATTTTTTAAAAAAAATCACAAAGTTTTAATTACTGGATAATTTTATAACTAAACTAAAGGGTAACCATTAATAGACATTAACTTATACAGAGGTGGTTATTCAGTAGGAAATTACAGATTGGGCCAAAGGTAAAGAAAATATGTTGTCATATAAGATGTTTGTAGATGATAAATTGAGTGGGTACCCTAAATAGGAAAAAAAGTCACTCTACAACCAATCCTCCAAATTCAAATATAAAAAAGTACTATTCTGTGGTACTTTCAAACTTACTCATATTATTTTATTTAAACATAAGTACCTAATAAATCAATGAACAAACTTTCTGTCCTCATAAAAGGAAAGGCAAATTAATTTTATATGTAGCCTTTAGAGTGCATGTAAAATTGTGCTTTCTTTTTGCCTGGCTAACACTGAAAAATATATAAAGTGGCCCATTCAAAATAAAATCCATTTTAAAAAGCTTCCATTCATCAGGACTGTATGGCTTCATAGACTATAGGAGAAGTCTAATACTTTTGATAAGGTGTATGTTTAAAATGTGCATGTTAGTCCAAACCTTTAATTTTGTTTGCTTGTTGTTTTCACTGGTTTTCTGTTTAAGTGTGGATCGAGGATAGTTATCTCAATACTTGACAAGTTCTAACTTACCTTGAGAGAGCAGTTTTATAAAGCAAACAGATTTAGAGAGGCACACAAGATTTATTTTCCCTATTTCTCTTTCTTTCCCTTTTAACCAAGAAACTGCAATTCCCCAAAATTTGGAATTTTGTTTTTGGGGGAAGATAAGATTTTGGCTTGAGTCTTAGTCTTTGGAAGCCAGTATAGGACAGTTCACTTACATTTCCATTATTGAAGTCTTTAAAAAATGTAGTGGTTATGACTTACTGTCAGTTTTTCTTTATAGTTGTCTACAATCACATGCCCAGTGAATACATTAGTTGGTTAGGTAAAAGTAATCATATTTTTCTTAATTTGTAAAAGACTTCAAAGTAATAGTTTCTGTATAATAATGGGGATCAAGAAACAAAGTTTCTAATGTTGGTTCTGTTGGTAATTAATTCTGTGATTTTAGATTACTCATAATCTCTCTGGGATTTAATTTTCTTCCCAAAAATTAGCATATGTGCTGCCGAAGAGAGCACTTCTTCTGGAAAATTAGAAGGTTATCCAGATGATTTTAAGGGGCCATTTCAAAATCTAAAGAATAAATTTAAAGATTTGCAAAAATGAGTTGACAGCAATTAGATAGAACCCACCTGGCCACTGAAGGTTTCCTTGATGAATACTACATAATCAGTGGTTACTCTTGTAGCAATTGATCTATTTTAAATTCTAAGAGGCTTTTTAATGTGCCTTTGGGCTATATACCAGGACTGATCACACTGGATAATCAGGTTCCTTATCCTCCACCATCCCCCATGTCAGTGGTGCTGAGCCTTTTAGAGCTTTCAGTGATACAGCCAGCTTGCTGTGGGATGTGCCGTGGCTTCACCACCACCCCCCTAGGTGCTGTCTGATCACCCTGGCCTGAATCCTAGTAGGTCATTTAAGCCAGAATCTCCTTTACTCTTGAGTTTCCCCTTAGTAATTTTCTATTCATGATCCCACCCCCTCCTTGGCTGTAACTTCCCACTTGCAGATGCTATATTCATAGCTCAGCCCATTGTCTTTCCCCTATTGCAAAATCCCATTGCACCTACTGTGATAGTTCTGAATAAAGCCTTCGTTACCATGCTTTAACAAGTATTAATGAATATTTTTTCTGTAACACATCCTACGACAATAAAATAGTTTTGATTGTTAGTTTTTAACTCTACAATGCTGGTATTTCTGTCTGAAACCAAAAGAAGACACGACTAATTTGGTACAGCCTTAGTCAATTTTCACAAAGCTAGAGAACAGTGCTGATAAAATGATGTCTGGACAACAGTTAAAACATATAAATCAATTTGATCATACAGTGATCCTGTTCCAGAGCGATGAATGATTACTTAAACTGCAATACCTAGTGATTCTCTAGTGCTTTTGTTTTCTTAATCTAACCATTAGTTCCATATTGTTTTAAGCAATTTTAACTTACTTTGGATCCTTTCTCTCCTTTTAGTCCTTCTTCACCTTGGTCACCTGGTTCTCCCTTTAACAGGAGTCAAAATAGAAGTCACATGTAAAGCAGAGACAAAAAACGTCATATTAATGTTAACATTTTTAAATGTTAGAATGACAGATAATGCTTTCAAAACATACTGGGGGCCCTTGCTGTCCAGTAGCACCTCTTAGTCCTGGTACACCCATGTGACCCTAGGAATAGAAAAGATTATTACAATAAACAAAGACATGTAATTTAGAGAATTCTGTACTATCATTTAAATTGGTAACAAAGTGTTGCAAAACAAATATAGAGATTATAATTCTTCTTAGAAATAAGGTAGAACATAATAGCCATTAGATATTTTGATGAATATGAAATATTATGTATTATTTTTGTTTCTTGTGAGAGTTAATATACTAGGTTGAATGGTAGCTTCCCAAAAATATCTGTGTATTCATTTTTAGAACCTGTGAATGTGACGGTTTGGAAAAAAGAGTCTTTGTAGATGTCATTAAACTAAGGATCTCAAGACATGATTGTCTTGGATTATCCATGTGGGCCCCAAATCCACTAACAAGTGTCCTCATAATAGATACACAGAGGGAGGTAGACTTAACAAGAGAAATCCAGGTGAAGCCAGAGGCAGGGACTGGAGCGACAGAGCCACAGGAATACTGAGAGCCATTAGAAGAGTCAAAGAAAGATTCTTCTCAAACCTTCTAGAGGGAGAGTGGTCCTACCTACATTTTGATTTCCCATTCCAAGTCTTTAGAATGGAGAGAAAAGATTTTTGTTGCCTTAAGCCACCCATTTTATGGTAATTTGTTATAATAATATCAGGAAAGTGATACAGTCATTTCTAAATATCCTTGGGAGACTGGTTCTAGGACCCAACATCCAAGGATGCTGAAGTGCTTTACGTAAAATGTAGTATTTACATATAAACTATGCACATCCTCCAATCTATTTTAAATCACTTGTAGAATACTTATAATTCATATATGATGAAAAGGTGTTAAATAATTCCCGTACCATATTATTTAGGGATTAATCACAAGGAAAAAAGTCAGTACATGTTCAGTACAGGTGTAATTCTTTTAGGAATATTTTTGATCTATGATTGGTTGAAACTGTGGAAGTGGAAGGACAAAGGAATGAAGACTTTAAGAATAAGTTTCCTTTTTTAATCTATTTCCCCCATGGAAGTACACTTTGGTTTCCATTTAAGATTGAGAGCATTTACTATTTGCAGTCTCAAGAAATATCAAATGGGTCTGACATTCAGAAATCTGTTATCACTCTAGTTTTCCTAACAAGTATGTAAACAGAAACTAGCAATAACCAAGAGGCATGTCAGGTGAAATTTATGATGAAGAATTCTACATGAACTCTCTTCTGTCCCCTTTCCTACTGTCCTCTTCACTAGGATTGCTTTCTACTTTCTGTATGTTAAAGAAAGAATGCCATAGAATAGACAGCAGGATCATCTTTTTTCAGAGCTGGGAGAAGAAGGGATTGCATATGTAGGCTAGTAATAGTCTCACAGAAAGGTCAATGGAAGCCTTCTTTGCATCTGTGAGGCAATTATTTATGGTTTCAAGTTTCAACTTTCTGCTAAAGGAAATGAATCCTGTTTAAGGAAGTGAACAGTGGCAAAAGAGAAAAGCTAATTTGGGAAGATTTCTGTATACCTATGGCCACACTAAATAGAAAACTTATTACTACAGAGGACCCTGTTTTGTTTGGTAGCAAAGCAAGAGCACAGTCAGCGAACAACAGCATCAGGACAATCAAGAGAGGGTGTAGTTCAAGTAAATTTAACTCCTTATGGGTCATTTATCAAACAGGTTTCTGGAAAAAGGGCTAGTGAAAAGCTTGACTTACGAAGTGCAGTAAGAGTGAGCATGATTGTGGCCAGTTGAGGCTGTGCCATCGCCCTCGTGTGTAGTAGTACAGAGAACTTTTCAGAACCATGACAGGATAATCAACTGCCTCTGTTGGCTTTGTGAAGTCTAAACACAAATCTCACCAAAGGCAAACTGGCTTTATAGGAATTTCACTGTAATTACTCAAGTTTATCCCAGTAAAAATTGGCAATGACCATTCTTATATAGTGGTTAAAATTAAATGTGTTATAGTAAATGTTATTATAAAATAATTTAAAAGAATTTATGGGAAATAGTAGATTTTGACTGATGATATTGGTGGTGGGTTAAGTTGGATGACCAAGAGAAACTTGGAGAGGATTCTATAAGAGAAGCAATGATAAGCTCAATATTGAAGGATCACTGTTCCAGCCAGTAAAGCAGAGATATTCTGGCAGAGAGACAGACAGCATGGGGAATAAATAAATTTCATGTGACAGAACAGGTTAAGTGGAGAACGGATTTGAGAGGGACATGACTGGGGAGAGAGAGTCTAGGAAAAAAAATGCTAGGGAGAAAATCAGTTTAATAATGACAGTTATCTATCTACCAGTTTGTTCGTTCTGTCAGGCTGATGTAAGTCTACCTTTCAGAAATGACTACAGGAAATTTTACCTTGAGAGAGGGATGTATTAGATCAATTAACCTCAATTAACCCATCAATTCATTTTACTAAAAGTCTGTTATGTATAGGGCTCAGAAATATAGGCCTACAGAAGACAACAAGGTTACTGTTAGAGTGGGTCAGGGGAAAGGGAAGTTTGAACCGAATTATAAAGGATGGGTAAGATTTGTGTAGCAAAGATTATACAATGTTGGGAACAGGCAGAGAATGTTGTGAGCAAAGGGATAAGACAGGAACTATAGGGAGAGAGTTAACAGATGACCATTTTGTTTAGCAATAGACACTGTAAACAAAGAAGGATGAGATATAAGGCAAGAATAGAACATCCTCAATATCAAGGTGATACTAAAATGACAGTGAATAAATTCTGTACATACTCTAATACAATTTTAGCTGGTAAAGTTGCCCTTGTAAAATCTTCCTAAGAAATGGAAGAGGTTAAGAATTGATTTAATTTTGGAAAGTATAATGGTACTTATCCATCCATTTGACAACTGTTTATTTAACTAATATATACCTGTACTTTGTTCTAGAAATTGTGGGTGTACTAGTGGAAAAGAGACAAGATTCTTACTCTCATAGGTCTTACATTTTGGCAGATGAAGATAGATAATAAGCAAAGAAACAAATTATGAAAAAGTAATAAGATGATATAGCATTAAATATCATGAAGAAAATTAGGTAATATGATACAAAGTGGTAGTGATAGATATATTTAGAATAGGACAGTTAAGGTCTCCTAGGTGGTAACATTTCAGCTGAGATCTGAATGATGAGAAAAAAGCAGTAGTGGACAGAAACAAGGAATAGATAGTAGAGGGAACTAGGCTGCTTCCAGTATCAAAAAATATCAAAACATTACTACTTAGCTCGATGATGCTTATTTTCATTTGAAACTGTGAAGACACACAGAGAACCCTACTCAAATTTGGAAGCAAGGTGTAAACTTTCAGAAATTACCTTATATCCCTCTGCTCCAGGTTCTCCTCTCTCTCCTTGTTCCCCTAATGGACCCTACAGAAACCACACACAAAAACAATCAATTCCATAGTTGTTATCATGAATGTAGATGATACAATTAGTATGGTTTATTCTTTTGCCAAAAATATAAAAACTAGTGTATAATAATTTGTTTAATTCCACTAAATAATTCTAAATATTGAGTACCATGACACCAAGAACATTAAACTGTACTAAGCACTGAATTACACAAAGAGAATCTCATAACAATTCTGCTAGCAATAATTTTGAAGAAATGATGTTCAACTATGGTATAAATGATGGCAAAATAACTTGCATTTTATTTAATGTTAAAATGAGTGAAAAAGATTTGAACAGGATCATTTATCCATTTATTAATTCCATTCTATAAAATTATATTTAAATGATCTTTATGAAAATATTTAACAGTTAATATTTACCTTCTTCATAAAAATTCTATTGTTATTCCTTAATTTTTTAAATTCTCAAGGTATAAATTAACCTAACAAAAATTATACTTATAAACTTTAATCTTTAAGGCAGAAACTAACCTAGTAGACTAAGTCTTACTCATTTTTTAAACATTTCTGAGGTAAAATCTTTAATATGATTAATTACTCAAATTACCTATCTAAAATGCACTTAAACATCAGTTATTACATATTAGAACACGCAGTCTGAACAGAAATAAATTGAAATAAGTTGACAATATCATTGTATTTATTATGAGGCATTAATTGATGAATTTTAGGTCATCCCTATGAAGATACAGTTAATAGAAATGATGTAAAGACAATAATCTCTGGCTCTGCTTTAATTATTTAGGAGTTTTTGGGGGGTTGCTGGGTATCAAACTCAGCCTTGTGCTTGCTAGGCAAGTGCTCTGCCACTGAGCTAAATCCCCAACTCCTATTTAGGATATTTTTGATTTGAGTTTTATGCTGTTCTCATGTCTACTGGATTAAACTCCCATAGTTATTATGTTAGGCTTTTACTACATAGATATTTATTATACTCGAGCTGACAAGTTTTGATCCTGGCATACTTAAATCTGTGAAAATGCAAGTGCTTCTATGTTACCATTTACAAATTTTTTTTCCAATTTACTTTTAAATTTTTGTATTATTCCCATATATTTCTATTTCTTACTAAAATATATTCTCTCAGACTAAAATATATTTGATAAAGAAACTTACATATTTGTATAGAGAGGTTTTCCTCTATACAAGGTGGCTTGATTTAATCAGAAAAAGTAGAATCTTTCCTACTTCTAAAACAAGGTATAACTTTATACTATCTGCAAAGTGCCAGATCAGAATATCAGGGCTGATTACGTATTCATATACTGTGTTTTAGGATTATTTTTATTTTAAATTGTACTATGCAAAAAATGGAAAAATATAAACAATTTCATGTATTTCTGTGCATTATGCATTTTTATATTACCCATTTAATTTATATGTCTCTTAGATACAGTTTTAGTTAAACATGAATATAGAGTTGTTTATTCAGATAATCAAACCTATATTATCTATTTTTCGGAAACTGTGGTTACAGTTATTCCTTAAAATGCTTAGTTTAATTAGAAGACTAGATCCATGATCTTTAAAGGTTAATGATTATAATAACTGGTATGACAGCAAATGCTGCTCTCTTATCAAACCATGTTATAAAATTAACAAACTAAAGCTCTTTGAAAAAAATAAGATTGATATTATGACTCTATTATTGTATTTCATCTTGATGTGTCAAAATAATCTTAGGAAAAAACCTACTGGATCACCTCGAGGGCCTGGTGGTCCTAGGGCTGTGCTGTCTTCTCCTGGGTAACCCTAAAATGAAAATAATGATTTAGTAATGAAACACAATTCATAAAATAACCTGTACAAATACGCAGCCTATTGTTTTCTGATATTTTAGGAAATACACAATTTGGCTTTATCTTTTTAAATAGAAAATTTTTTCCTAAGGAACTAAACATATAGTATTTTATACACAGTAATAATTTGTATAGGCATATGGTTCTTCAGTCTGTTTTAATTACATAAAAACCATCTTTAAAATTTTCTGAATGTGTGAGTTTTCAATGATATTATAAATCAAGGGTACTATTATAGTTATCCCTAACTCATTTTTAATAAAAATTTTAGTGATCTAGTCTAGAGCCTCACATCTCTTTCAATAAGTACTTAATTTTACTTTTACAAAACTACAGATTATAAAATATTTCCACATACCTTTTTTAACCTTAGTATTGAAATAACCGACAAAATATTTTAATAATTTATTTAAATTTTAGCTCCCTGGTATTTGTATTTTCCTAACATTTTCAAAATTTACAATTTAAAAAGTGGTATTTTTATACCTTGAAAATATTTCCATGCATTCTTTCAGAAAAAAATCATAAATTCAGTGTTTAACTTTATAACTAAAATGTTAGTACATACCTTTTCTCCTTTAGGTCCTGGCAACCCAGAGAGTCCTGGTTGACCTTGATGGCCCTATAAAATGCAGACAAGTAGATAGTCTCTATTTCATTGCTACATAGTCCATCTAATGCATAAAGCCCATAATATTAGATATAGTGCTATTCTGAAAGGAAAAATAGGATTCACTCCATAAGGGGATGAGAATTACAGAAAGTGTGATAAAAATACAGTGGATATTTAAATTTTTAAAATGTTTATTACAGTAAAAGACACATTGCCATTAATCCCCTCAAAATCATACTGGCTTCAAACATACTTATCCCATCATTCTTGTGACTTTTTAAAGCAGTTCTGGAAGTTCTCTTTTGTGGTTTTAATTGCACTGTCATGATTGTCTTGATGTCCTGAGTCAGTTCAAAATGTTTACCTTTCTTGGTCATTTTGATTTTGGGGAAGAGTCAGAAGTGACACAGTGCCAAATCTGGTGAAGAAGGTGGATGAGGACACACTGTACTATTTCCACAGACTTGTCTTTCTCTTAGATGCACTCAGAAGCAGTATTCACTGTATTTTTGATCATACTTCATAAAGACACTCACAAAGTTTTATCAGGGCAATTTAATCTTAATTTGCATAATTGGAATATTATCTTTAATATAAATGTTTCATGTGTGTATATACATGTATAGATATAAATATTTTAAAAATTAGAAATGTTTACCGTATATCCTGGAATTCCTCTTTCTCCATCAGGTCCCATCAATCCTAAAGGACCCTAAAAAATAAATTAAATGTTAATGAGAAAGAAAGCAGAAAGTTGTTTACATCATTAAATGTATGTCTATTATTTAAAATTTTATCTTTAGATATTCATGGCTTGAAATTCTACCTACTTTGAAATGGGAAAACAAAAAAATAATATCTCAACTTTTGTCTTTATTTTCTTCTGAACCAGGGAAGTTCCACAAAAAAATCTATGGTTTACTTCTAGTATTAACATACTTAATTATATTAAAATAAATAGTTTCAGTTGTCAGAATACTACTGGTTGCTAAAAAATTCTTGGAAATTTAGTTCTATCTGTCACAGTTTATAGTAGATGTGTGTCACTAAATATTGAAAAGCGAAGTCTGAGAAGTTTTGTTATTATCACTGTGGGATCCATGAGAATAGCATATTCATTGAGGGTTCCAGATGCTATGATAAATATGGTTTTAATTCTGGTCGAAGTTGTTAAAACAGAAATATTAATAACTTGTGTATAATAATCACCCTATAATTTCTCATTATCAGTATTTAACACATAGGGAAACCATATAAATTAAAGACTAATCAGGAAGTCTCCTTAAACCATTGAAAAGATGAAATAAGTGAAAAAAGAGAAATGGTAAGCATCCTGTTTTTGTATTACTGTATTAAAAAGTTTCTACATCAACTGTCCTGCTGGATTTTCACACAAGTAGGATAGAAGGAAATGAAGGCACAGACCAGGTTTGTGACTTGCCAAATATCACGCTAACCAGGTACTAGAACCAGGTCTCTTGATCCTGGATGTGTATATCCCATTTGAGTATACTACTTCACTATATAAAGTCACAATTCTAAAATAGTTGATATTGCAATTATTGACCTTAATTAGTAAATTTAGTCTAATTCAGTTAAGTTTTAGTCTGAAAAAAAGAACTTCATAAAATCAATTTTTAAAAAAATAACAAGAATTCAGCAATTACTGAGATGAGTAATGTAGATTAGAGTTTACTCAATTCACATACTAATTGAAAGTAATGTGAAGTTACTGAAGTGCTCTAAGAAGCTAGCGCATATTGGATCAAGATGGCTGAATGATGTATGCTTATTTTACTAATCTTTTTGAGAGAAAGAGAAAAGCTATTTATTTTTTATTTGTAAAAACACTGGGGAATGAGTAAACATTATCAGTAGACCAAAATTTTTTGATTTAAGACAGGAAACAGCTGAAAATATGCAGGAACAAAATGTTACATATATGCAAATGTTCTCAAACAGAAATCATATAGGTTACATTCTCTGACTATAATGCAGCATAAACAGAAATGAGCTATAAACACTAAAAATATCCATGTTAAGTATATAAAAAAACCTTTAAAATAACTCATGGTAATCAGAAAATACCATCTGGAATTTCAACCTACTTATAAATGAATAATAATGAAAACACTTCACATAAAAATATGAGAGGCATGACCAAAGTGGCATTCAGAAGAAAGGACGTAGCCTAATATATACTTATGAAATAAGTTAATGAAATAAAACAAATAAGCTAAATATTTAATTCAAGAAGACATGAAAAAGAGTCATAATATAAGCCAAAGAAAAGAGAATGAAAACAATATTAAAGCCCAAATTAATAAAAAGGAAAGCCAGAAAAAAGCTGAGTAAAAAATTAGAGCCTTTGAATTCATAAAATAGCTACATCTTTGGCAAATTTGATTAAGAAAGAGTAGAGACAATAAAAGAAACATCAAAAAAGGAATGAGGGCCATAATGCCAGGATTTTTTTTTGTAACTTTAACTTTTTTTTGTGTGTGATGCTGAGAATTGAACCCAGGGTCTTGCACATGCTAGGCAAGTGCTTACCACTGAGCTATCCCCAATTCAAAAAATGGTTTTTAATTATAAGAAAAATAATAAATACAAGTTTTATGTATTAAATTTGAAAATCTACATAAAATGGATTATTTTTTAGAAAAATACTTTGAAATTTATTCAAGAAAAACTTTGAAAAGACATAACAAAAAAGTCAAAGAATTAATAAAAACAATTAGGGTCAGATTGTTTTAATGGCAAATTTTATCAAAACTTTTTTTTTTAATTTTAAATTTTTGCAGTTCTGGAATCAAATCCAGGGCCTCATACCTGCTGAGCAAATACTCCACTACTGAGTTATCTCCCCAGTCCTCAAACATTTGAGTAACAGATAATATCTATGTTTTAAACCTATAGAACTCAGAAAAATGTGGAAAACTTACTAACATATTTGTAAGACTTGTTCACCTCTTATACCCAAACCCAATTAAGGATACTACATTCTACACTTTAAAGAAATACCAAAAAACTTTTGGCCTATTTTACTTACAAATACAAATGCAAAATTCCTAAAACAAACTAAATGTAATAAACTAAAAATTCCTACATAAAATATGAGAAAAATGAACACAGTAGCAACAACAACAAATAACGTGAATATAAGTAAAATTTGTCCTAGGAATTTGTGATTGATTCAACTTTTGGATATACATGAATGAATTTCCTTATATGACTAAAGGAGAGAAAGTGTATCATTAGCTAAACAAATGTAAAAGCATTTAATAAAATTCAACATCTCCTTCTGATCAAAACCCTCATTTAAGAGTGGAAATAAATTTCTTTAAAGTAATAAAGAGTATATTCAAAAAGACAATTGCAAACAATTCTTGTCAATAAGTATCCAAAGTATTTTCTCTAAAGCTAGGCACAGGACAAAGTTTCCATTACCATGACTTCTATTCACATATTCTAGAAGTTCTAATCAGTGTAATAAACCAGGAAAATAAATAAGGAAAAGTGACTAAAGAAACCATAAGAATTACCTAAGTTCATTATAGTGTATATAAGATCAGAATATGAAAATAATAGATTTCTTACACAAAACCAATACAATTATGGTTTCCATTGAAAAGGGATTTTTATTAACAATGAGAATAAAGTTCATTTGAAAAACTAAGAATAAACCCAACCGGGGCTGGGGATTTAGCTCAGTGATTAGAGTGCTTGCCTTGCAAGCACAAGGCCCTAAGTTCGATCCCCGGCACCACACACACACACACACACACACACAAAAAATTTAAGAATAAACCCAACCAGAAAGTTATAAGAACAGAGGAGAAGAAATAAACAATTTTATTGAGGATACAGTGTGTTAGATATAAGTAAACAGAAAACCATGATGTTTCTTTATGAAAAGATTCAATACCAGAGCAAATTGATAAGCTGATTGCAAAGTTCTCACAAGAGAGAAAAATCATAGTAAGAGCCAAAATACTGTAACAATATAATGTACAGAGTGGTATGAGCCAGGTGTGGTGTCCCATGCCTGTAATCCCAGTTACTCAGGAGGTTGAAGCAGAAGGATTTCAGGCTCAAGTCTAACTTGGGCGATTTAGTGAGACCCTGTCTCAAAGTGAGAACAACAACAACAAAGAAAAGTTGGGGATGTAGCTCAGTGGAAGAGAGCTTGCCCAGCATGTGCAAGGTTCTTGGTTCAATCCCCCCAAATGCAAAACAACAACAACAAAAGAAAAACAACACAAAACGAACAAACACACACACATCAAAAATAGAAAAAAGGGTGGTATGGACAGGGATTGACGGATTAAGAGATGAAAATTTGTCTTCTACAGCTCATATACCCGAATGTATGAATGAATGAATCCCATAAGCCTTAAAGAGCTAAAATAAAGCTGTAAGAGTACTAGGATTAGAATATGGAGGATATTTTTATATACTTTAGGTAGGGAGGGCATGTATCATGAAGAAAGAGAATAGAAACTATAAAGAAAAAGACTGACAAGTTTGACTATATAAAAATTGAAATATTCTGTACAGAAAGTTACCATAAACAAAACTAAAAGATAAACAACAGAAAGAGAAACATATTTGTAATATATTTTTCAACATATACAACAAAACTATATTTAAGATACATAAGGAGTGGTTGCAGATTAATAAGGAAAAAACAACAACCTAATAGAAAACAAAATATAAATGAATAGGAACTTCTACAGGAAAAAAGTACAAATTGCTTGGTTGTAAACAGGAAAATGTAAATAGAAAGAAAAGTGAGATATATTTTCTCATCAGACAGGCAAACACCAAATTGATTAGTATGAAATTTGAGTGGTGGGAATGTAAATTTGGTGAAACCAATTTTGGAAGCAGTTTGAAAACAGGTGTCAAAATTTAAAAAGTAAATTTTTTTTTTTTTTTTGAGGTGCCGGGGATCGAACTCAGGGCCTTATGCTTGCAAGGCACGCACTCTAATCACTGAGCTAAATTCCCAGCCCTAAAAAGTAAATATTTTATAGCAAAAAGTTCATAGTTGACTACTTTGAAGTTTTTGTGTTTATTAAAATTAATCATATTATGTAATATTTTTGAGCATACAGGCCAAAGACAGAGAAATATTGGTAATTGAAATGAAAGGAAGTAAGAAAGGTCCGAAGTACTAAAAGGTCAGTAAGTAATGGAGTGTGTAAAATGAACCTTGGGCAAATCTGACTCAGACAAAAAATGGATTACGCAATGGTCTCTCAAAGGTCTTGGCGAAAAATCTTGCATTAGTGACATTTAAATGGAGGTGAGAAAATATATCTGCATTTTGTAAAGATGTTTATGAAACAGCCAGAAAATTAAATTGGACAAGCTTTTAAATATTTTGCATCTCTTTCATGCAGTGACTTTCTGGACAGGCCTAAAATGTAACAGCAATACAATTTTGCTACTGCAGGTTCAGAAATATGAAGCTATACTTGTTTCCAATATTATGCAAAGTTCATGCAAGAAATTAAAGATAGAAATAGATATTATAAGAGTTATTACAGTGGTTTGAAAAATATCTCCAGATAAAGCATGGGGAAACCAAGCATAGAAAGAAAGCTCATTTCAAGTAAACCTGATTTTCAAATCAGTTTGTCAACCATGATAACATTTTATACAGATATAAAAATCCTGATTTTCAGTGCCAGCCATATACTTTCCTACTTAGGTTAGGAGTTATAATCTGATTTTTAAAAACTTCATTTCATATTTTATTTCCATTTTCAGTGTTTTTCCCTTCCCTTTTCATGTCCAGAAACCACTAAGCCATTTAAGTACTGTGGAATGCTTACAATTCTCCACATCCCATGGAGATAGATTATTTTCAATGGAACGATTGCTTTCTCTGTAAAGTTAATCAAGAGATGCAGCTTTAAGGTCAGGGTACATTTCCTTTCTATCCACAGTGACTCAGTTCTAGAAACAAATCAAATACTAACCACAGCACCTCTAGTTCCTCTGGCACCTTTAGGACCACTTTCCCCAATTTGTCCAGGAGCACCTCTGCTTCCACTTTCTCCTGTGGGTCCTATTTGTCCTTTATCACCCTGTGGATAATATAAGTATGAGAAATAGGTAAGAAAAGCAAATTTAAACTTATTGAATTACTCCAGGGGATATTCAGTAAACCAAATCTGTAAACAGCAATTTTGGATTAAGTTAACACTTTACAGACCATCGCTAACAATCGTAACACAGTATCATCACACAGATTGTTTGAAAAGTAAAAGTAATTTTGGAAAAAGAAGACCAAAGGGATAATTTTGACCAGCTGAGCAGGAGATGGCTACTGCTCATGCTGAATTCCAAACAACCAACTTTTTACTCTAAATTTTGTTATGTCTATATGCATATATGTAATGGTTAACATGAGAAGTCTACTTCCGTATATAATTTCAATGTTATAAAGTGCAAAAAGAAAGCCTTCAGTGTATAGTTCTGTGTATTTAGGATCATCACTCACTAGTTTAGAGTATGCCTTAAAAAATCCACATCATTTTAATCTCATTTTACTTCCTTCTGAAAACTGGTTACCTTCTGTTTCCCATTACACTGATTGGCCTGACTCTAGCACCAAAATACAGCTACTTTTATACAACATTTTCTTAAAATGGGAAATAACTTGTTCTATTATTGATACTCAAGAAGACAGAAAAAGCAAAGCTAAACTGTGACCACAGTCAGGACATTTTTGGTTTTTCTAATAGTTTACAGGGTTTATTTTACTTTTTGATGATTGCAAGCTGTTGAAAAGATCTTCACTCTAATGTTTAGGGTTTAAAATTCATTTTACTTTAGATTTTCTGTTTTTTATATATGTATGTATTTATTTCATACTGGGGATTGAATCTAGGGCCTTGAATATGCTAGGCAAGTAAATGCTGTACCACTGAGCTATACACCTAGCCCTAATACTGACTTTAGACATATTACTGTATATGATGAAGGTATTGGGATTATTTTAATGGGAACGAATAGCAAATAAATTACTTCATTCATTTCTCTTTATTATTCCCCTACTGTTCAAAAGTTGTAAGAATGAAAAGTATAACTCCAGGAATACAAGAATTGGACTTTGGGAACTAGAATATTGTCTGATTAGAATTATGGTAAATACATTATCAACTGTCCAGTGTGAAAACTGTTCCTATGCTTCACCAATATTTGAGCAAATTATTGATCATGGGAAGATGACGTTTTCATTATAATGTATTAGAATTTTATAAATATATCATTTTTAGTAAAATACAAGGTAAGCAAATGACTTTGTGGTTCCTATTATATGAGAAAGATAAAGCAATCATTAATCTTTTCAACTTAGAAAAAACATTATAATAAAACTAGAAACAATCATAATCATAATCTTTTCACTCAAATATTTTATGGAAATTATCAAATAGCATAAATGGTATAGTATTTTAATTTTATCTTTTTTTCTTGCCCATAATCTACTTAATCCTTTTGGCAAACAAGTGAGGAAGTAAAAGCAAAGAGTTTGTACAAACTATAAACTGAAAAATTGGCCCTTCAGATAATCAAGGTGACATGCACTACTAAGTGAATTAAAACAGTAATTTATGCAAATGTATCTTTCAAAGTCAAATTTTGAACTCTTATTACTTATATCTAAAACATTACAGCTTCCTATGGAGCTCTGGGCATACAAGAAGAAAGCAAGCTAGCATAAAAAGATGTATAAAATTACCTTTTTTCCTGCACGACCTCTTTGTCCTGGAGTCCCCACAATTCCTTCTGGTCCCTGAATAGTCAATATAAAAAAAGAGAAATAAATAGTTAAAGAAGAGTGGAATATTCAGATATTTATATCAGATAATCATTTAGCTGAACACTAAATAAAAATGAGGGTTACTTTTCAACAATATTCTGTTCAGGTGATTATTTAAAAAGAGGTCAAAGGGATTTAGGGGCATAACTGTTATCAGTTATAAAAGTCACCCACAGAATCTTAGCAAAATAGGAAAAATTAAACTGCTATTTAGGAAGAAAATTACTTAATTTTAAAATACCCATTTTAATTAATGGAAATATTATTAAAGTAAACTAAAATGCATCCTCGGCATTTTTCTGAGCTATTGTGAGTTCATTATTTTTCTGAAAGAATAGGATTATAAAATATATCTAAATGGTCAAGGAAAATCTTATTGAAGTATAGAGGATTAAAGAGATATTCTTTGACCTGTGGGAAAAAAGGAGAAAAGAAAGTATAGGAAGAAAAAAGAAGGTAGTCATATTAAATTTTTTAATATAGTATTTTCATTTCAAGTGATGCTTTGTTTAGCCAACAGTAGCTTAAAAGTTTTCAATATACACTATTTTTAGTAAAAAGTGGGATGCCATATGAATTTTCAGATGAACAGCAGTTAGGCTTTTAAATGTGATCCACAGTAAGCCAGGTTACAAGTTCTAAAATGACTAACAATCACAACATTCCTTTTATTAGTTGGAGATAAAAATGGAAATTTCAAATTTGAGTCCCCAAAGCTTGGCGAACTACAAAAACGCTTGGCAAACTGCAACAATCATGTAGACAAGAGCTAAATTGTGGTTTATCACTGTGCTATGTAGGCTCTTGATAATTATTTGTTGAATGAATAAACAGATACCTAAGAAAATGACTCATGTGCTATGCTCCAGAGCAAATGCTCTTCTAGCCTCAAAAAGTCAATGAATTTACAGGCCAAAGTAGTTACGCTCTATTGCTGTAGTTATAGCTGCATCCAGAGGTAGAAATGATAGTTGCACTACTCCGAGGATCTCTGTAGCTAATAAGGACTTTCGAAGAGGCTGATTAACCATCTTAAAGGATAAGTATGTGAGCTTTCAAAAGCCAGATTACTCCTGCAGCTTCACATTCTGCTTCTGGTACTTAGTAGCTACATGGCCTTGAGAGATTGCTTAACTTCTGAAGGCCTAGGTTTCTTTTCTAAGTAGAAGGGATATAATAAAACCTGTTTGAAGGATTACTAAGATTAAATGGGATAATGCATATAAGCTTAGAAAGTACTAGTCGTACAATGAAGAGCTCAATGAATGTTAGTCTTCACTAACTTCTGCTTTTTGAAGTATATTATGCAATATTTAAATATATAAAGACATTAAAAGATAAAGCAAAACCCATGTACACACCATCCACTTGAAGAAACAGGATCTATCTATATATATGTATAATTAAAGTACCATATACAAATATACCTTTCCAAATATTCAATCCTCTCTCTCCATTCAGGTACAATCATTGTCCTGAATTATTATTCCATGTATTCCTGTTTATTATTCCATGTGTTTTTTTGTACTTTTAATTATGTTTATGTATCCTCAAGTAATATATCATTATTTTGTACATTTTTCAACTTTTAACAAGCAGTATCATACCTTACGTATTCTTTTAAAACTTATAGCATTTTGTTTTTATAATTATTCAGCATGTCTTTCATCCTTTCACTTTTTGTACTGTTACAGAATTCCATGTTATCAAACCACAATTTAAGCATTTTTCCAACGATTAAATTTTTGTTTTTTTCCTCCTGTGATGACAATGCTGCAATAAAAAAATCCATGCATACCCCTTTTACCCATGTCAAGATTTTATTTTTAGTATATACCTTGGAATTGAATTGCTGGATTGTAGGATATGTACTTTCTCAAGTATACTAGTTATTGCCCAGTTGTTCTCCAAAGTGGTTTTGCCAATTTCTATTCCCACAACAATGTTTAAGTGTCCCACGTACTCTATATGTTATGTAATATTTGATACTATCAGGCTTAAAATTTATTCACCTTATGAGTACAAAATGATGTCATTTGTGATTTTAATTTGTGTTATTTGTTATTAAGGAGAAATGAATATCTACTCATAAAGTTATTAGATATCTATGTGTGAATTTCTGGTACCTATCTTCTTCTGCCCTTTATTCTGCTGAACTGTCCCTTTCTTCAGTTATATATAAAAGTTTTTATATATATTTGTATTTTGCTCATTCTATATATTACAAATCTCTTCTAGGCTGTAACTTATTTTGTAACTTGGTATATTATCACAAGTTTGCAGTTTTGATATAGTCAAATTCTTTAATATTTTGTTGTTTCTTTTAGCGTTTTGTTTGACATTCTTATAGCTTTTCCTCTACTCTTGAGATCACAGAATATTCTCTTAAATGTCCTCCTAAGTGTTTTAAAATTTTGATTTCCACGACTTGGTCTTTAATTGGAATTTAATTTTTTCCCTGCATGAAATTGTTTTTTCTGTTTGGATAACCAATTATACAGTGTCATTTATTGAATGGTTCATCTTTTCCTTATAGATACATGTGTGACTATAAACCATCAAGTTTCAAAATACACTTCGATCTGATTCTAGGTTACATTCTATTTGCATTGGTTGGTTTATCTGTGAACAACATGAAACTAATTTAGTTATTCTAGATTTAATAATAAGTTATTAGGAAGCTCAAATTTCCCCTTTCTTCTTCCCCTCACCAACTTATTCTTTAAAATTTTCTTGGTGTTAGCTCTTTGGTTTTCAACATAGCTATAAAGTCACTTTTCAACAATCAGGTTCTATTTTAAAAATTCAGTAGAAATTTTGACTGTCATTGTACTAAATGTATCAACTAACTAGGGGAGAACTGATAATTTTATGCTATTAAACCTTCCCATCTTTGAATATAAAACATTGGTCCACTTATTTAGGTCTTTAATAAACTATTACAGTGCTTTTCAAACTGTAAAAATTTTCTACTAAAGTTTTATAGCTATTTTGTTAGATTTATTCTTAGGTATTTAATTTTTTTGCTAGTTGTATTGAAATTTCTATTTAAAAATAGCTTTCTAACTATTTGTTGATAAAGAATAAAGTCCATTTTGTATATTAACTATATTTTGCTGAAGTCTCTCATTGATTTTTATAATTTATAGGTTATTTCTTTTGTTTTGCTCTACTGGCTAGGACTTTGAGTAAACACAAAAGTCCCTATGGTATTGAATACCAGTTTTTTCTTTACTGGGTCATTCCCAATAACATTTAAATAGGCTTAAAATTATAGTGATAGTCTTAGTTCATTTCTTGAAAGTTTCCCCATTAGGTATGATAGTTACTGTACAAATACTAAATTTTACTAAATGTTTTTTGTTTCATGTATTGGGATGATAATATTTTCTTTGTTTAATTTACAAAACATATGACTTGCACTTATGATATTTTAAAATGTTATACCTTTGTTGTAATACGAGGACAAGATGAAATTCACAGAACTCTTAATTATATTAGTTCTCTGCAAATGTACCAAATTCAAATAAAAACTTATCAGCCGATACACAATGATCCTACTTGCCAGCAAACGATTCAGTTTAGGCATCAATGTGTTTATGTAAGGGTTTAAGCATTGACAATTTATGGATTTTCAGTGCATAATCACAATAAAAGTGCTGACAATGATGAAAAATAGCCTCAGAAATGTGTGCAATTGGGGCATTTGTTATTAATCTGTAAAATGATTGCACATTCATGTCTATTTTCAAACCTCCATTCTTGCCTCATTTGTAAGTTAGTAACCATGCCTCACAATTCATTAAAATACTGTAGCCATTAAGTTAGGAGTTGGAAGTTCTTGCCAAGCCCACCCTATCAGTTTCTTGGTTACAAACCCACATATTCAGCTTCTAGTCCCTTAGAGAGAAAGAAAGGACTGTTCTCACTCTGAGGTCTGCTCCTCACTTGTGTTCTGAAGCATGCACTGGCCCCCTTATACAAGGCCCTGCCTTCTGAAAGAGCCCCCCTCTTATTGCACTAGTAATTTTTCTCTTTAGTGGATCATTCATAGCAACATTTAAATAGGCTTACAGTTACTTCTTAAGAAAAAACCCTTGAACTCATGAGTCTCCCTCCCTCCCTTCCTTTTCATGCATTCATTTCTCCTGTTCTTTTCTAGACCCATTTTCTGTTTCCCTCTCATAGCAAAAATTTTTTAAAACCTTGTTTATGCACATTGTTAATATTTCCTTACCTCTCATTCTCTGTTCATTTGGGTCTTTGTTCTTACTATATTTCTGAAATTGACTTTATAGCTGGATCTAATGGCCACTTACCTATCTCATTCTATTTAAAACATTTTTTCTTCTCATTCTAAACAAAATTAAGGCTCTGTTTTCATGGCAACATCATTCCCTAGTCTTCCACTTACAATATCTTAAGTAAAGGGTTCTTTTCCTCCCTCTGCCCAATCTTTTAATACTAGAGAGTCCTCTTCTCTTTTATCATCTTAGGACATCTTATCCTGTCCCCATGGCTTTAAATACTATTTGCAATGTAACAATTCTTCAATTATTTAAAATGTACTTTACACTAATGAACTTCTCATTACCGTACTTGATGACATCTCTTCATGGTGTTTTGAATTCCTTCCTCTCACCCCTAAACCACATCTTCCCATCTTTCCCACTGCCGCTGCAATGGAAAATGTTTTGGATATTATTAAAATACTGTTTTTAACCAAGAGAGTTCATATGCCCAATGGCTGAATGCCTTAAGAGAAGATTTTTCTACATTTTTGTTTCCATCTTTTAACATTTCACAAGTGAAGCATGGAGCATCCAGCACACAAGGTGTCCTGTACACTTTCTATCACTGTAAGGCTTTTAGTAAATAGTAGATGAATGAAAATATGATTTAGTTCTACGGAAAGTAAAGAGAAGCCTAGGCTTCTCTAGGTTTGCACTAAGCTGTATCCCCAACTCCTTTTATTTATTTATTTTTATTTTGAGACAAACTGGGCCCATCACTTGCTTTTCTAATTCAAATTTATTTTTTCTTTTCCTATAAGTTAATTGATCCCCTGGTAGCCAATAATCCTAGGTAGTACTGTATAAGGTTTAGAAATTATATAGTGATTTCCATGAGAAATTATGTTCTTCTTCCTGAAACCTTTTTAATGGCTTCTCAGACATACATTAAATAAAACCAAAACCTCTTATCATGACTTATTAAGTACTTCATGTCTGTTTCCTATTTCTTCAAGCTCATCTCACCTTTTCACTATTCATTAGGCTACAAATGCAGTAGCTTCCTTTTCATTTTCTAAAGACTACAGTACTTAGCTCCTTCTCACCTCTACATCTTGGCCCTTGCTGCTTCATCTACTTTGAAAGATTCTCCTAGAATTCCCTGCATGATGAATTCCTTTTAATTCTTCAGATTTCAAATTAATAATTCCTTACTCAGAGAAGCACCTTGTTACTCTAGCATAAATAAATTCTCTACCCTTAAGCTGTTACTTTCGTTTATAATCCTTTTTATTTACTTATCTTTTAAATTTCATTTTTCATCAACCTATTCATTTACATCATTCATTATCATAATCTACAATTATCTTTAACCTATTGTTAGGGTTCTCCACTAGATTATAATGTCTGAGATCAAGGACCTTGTTTTCTACTGTGTGGCCAATGCTTAGCAGAATTCTTATCTCACAGAAAATACTCAAAAAACTCTTTCGAATTAATAAATACGCAAGTATGTTTTCTAGAATTACAGTCTATAAGGCTGAATAAAAATTTAGAAATATAAGATAATACTGTTTTAAAATCATAGAACCTTTTCTTCCCAAAAAATCCCCCAAAAACAAAAAAACAAAAAAACTATGCAGAAGCTAATATGTTAAATAGACATAAAAGGATTTTGTTTTTCCTGATTGAAGTAGGAATAGAAGGAACAGAGCCATGCTAATTCAATGACCCTCTTGACACAACCATCTTGGGAGGCTCTGCATAGCTCCAACTCCTTTATTATGTGTAATGTATGAACCAAGGAACCAAATAAAGACTTTTCCAACAATGTACAGCTCTTTCGTGAGAGATCAGAAGTCTGAACAATGGTTGCATAGTGGTAAGTGGATAGCTTTTTATTTCTGTGTTGCTTTATAACAAAACAGTTCAGAACAAATAAGCCTAATACTAAAGTCCTAGAGACCACTCAGATGATCCAGATTTAGATAATCCTTTACTCCTGAATGCCACTTAATGCCTTCAACTTCAAATTCCCAATTATTGTTTTTCAGAGATTCTGAGGGAACTATTTCAGAAAGAAGTGCCATGTATATCTTACTTTTTCTGACTACTGCTGGCATTCCTTTCATCATTATGACTTTATTTTTAAAATCTTAGTAAAAAAGCTTCTTAGAGAAGGGTGCTTCATTTCCTTTCTTCTTCCCTTAAAATATTTACCTGTACTTAAGCAGACTAGGAAAACTACATCTCAATAAATCCTACCAAATTTTTCCCTAAAGGAATGAAACAAGATAATTTCCTTGTAATACATTCTACTTTGGAGTTCCTGGCTCTACATGTTTAGATATAAGACACCATAGTGGTAGAATTTTTAGAAACAGATGACAGACCATAAATTAGGCAGACGTTTCTTTTCATATGCTTCTCAATTCTTTTCTCATAGATAGTTGTATATTTAAACAACTGAATGTTTTAGCATAGAATTCAAGAATAAAATGTATCATTTTTTCCTTCTGTTTAAAGAAGTTTTTATTAGCTTAGATTTGGAATTTGTTAACTGATGCTTCTCTTGCCTTACTTTTCAATCCAGATCTCTTTCTCAATCTTCTAGGAAGTAAGAAGAGCTTCTTTTGCTGGGAAAAAAGTGAAAAATTTTTTTCTTTCTCTCAATCTCCTTCTTATTTATTTTGTGAGAATCTGAAGTCGCATCTTTGTGACATTGCCTAAGGAAGGATTTTAGAAGTACAAAATAAATCCAACATCAGGCTGTCTGATTAAGCAATAGTTCCTTGGATCATGAAATTCTTTTGAAAAAATATGCCACAGTATTTTTATTGAGTTTATAAACTGAAAGGCATTTAAAATTCCAAGGAGAACAACAAGAAGAATGAAAAAGAAACACACATGTGTTGTTACTAAAAAAAGGCACTAAAGATGTGTACAGGCAGGATTGTTCCTGGGAAAAATTATGAAGCAGATGAAATCTCTGTTTATCATTTTTCCATGGCTTGTTTGAGCCCCTTTTCATCTCTGCTCTCCCCATCACAGCTGTCAAGCTTCATCAACCCTTTGTGCAAGTCCCAGCTTTGGTGCACCTTGTTATATTTTCTTAGTTCTATGTTCTTCCTCCCCACCAACTGTTAGGATTCTGCTAGGGAACTAAGTTAGTTGGTCTTAAAAAAAATCCAAGCTCACATATGAATAATCATTAGTGGCTTTTTAAATATAAAAACAAAAGTTTAACAAGAATTACCAGCAAGATAATCATAATTTCTTTATATTTTCTGTTGGTCAAGCCTTGATGCTAACAGCAAAGAAATTCTTTAAAAAAGATGAGCAGTACCAAAGACTCTAAAAAGGCAAAATATAGGACTAAAATTGCTTACTTAGGTGAGGCTTAGAGATGCAGAAAGAAAATGAGTTAGTGCCATCTGCTGCATTAGCTTTTATAAGACCCTTAGCTTTCTCGGAGTCTACATTTTTCAGTTACAGAATGGGGAATAATAACACTTACATGTTATTAGGAGGATTCTGTGAGAGTATGTAAGTGAGTATATATTGAACCAGAGAGGTTTAAAATGGTTTTGAGGAAGATTCCCTGAAGTTTTCTATGTGTTGTGGCAGAGTGCCCACCATAGCTATACAGGATTTTAAGGGCAGGACAGAAAGAGAAATGGTCACATAACTATTATGATAAAGCTAAAGGGAAATTGACTCAATTTGCCAATTCTCAGAAAAAAAAAAAAGGGAGATGCATCTGATTTATCCTCACTCTTCAAATGTCACTTTTAAATATGCTAGCACAATTATCTATTATTTGGGGGAAGATTTATTATAGTATTATTTTAATTACTACTAAGGAATTACATTCATGGGTAACTATGAATGATGAGGTAGCTAGTTTGTGCTGCATTTATGCTACTGTACTCTTTCAGATAGCTTTCATTTTAGCACTACAAATCTAACTAAATTGACTAGGACATGGGCTAGCATAGATTAAGGCATTAATCATGTGGAGATTAGAAGTCAGAGGAAGTACAGGAACAATGCATAAAGATTACCAGCTTTGTAAATCACTACTTTGACTCCTAGCCTGCTTGCATAATCAGTTCATTCATGGTTAGTTCCTCAGTATTTACCTAGCTCCTATATGGAGTTAGTGAAGCCCAGAAGCACTGTGGTTTATGGGAAGAAGTAAAGACAATGCATCTGTTTTAAAGAGCTGTGATCTTTCTCAGAAAAGAGGCCTATGTGCAAAACAAACAAACAAAAAAAAAAACCAACAAAACTCTGAATCTGTAAAAGGTTGAAGAAAATTCCCAGAGTCCAGAGGGAATAGAAATTGTTTTCTAGCAGGGTCATAAGGAATGACTCCAAAGGAAAGAGTGTATCTCCAGGGGCAAGAAAACCTAGAAAAGTAGAGGTTGAATAATCTCCAACTTTTTAGTGGTACAGGCAGAGGCAGAAAATAAGAGAAAATGGGGATAGGTCTTCAACTTGAAGAGGCAAAGGGGGCACAGCTCTGATAGGATCAGATTGGGCCCTATCTCCCAAGGATCAGATGTCCCTAAAGATTGGAATTAAGAAGTAGGAAATAGTAAAGTAAAAGCCGTAAAAACCATAAAATGGGGGCTGGGAATTTGGCTCAGTGGTTAGAGTGCTTGCCTTGCAAGCACAAGGCCCTGAGTTTGATCCCCAGCACCAAAAAAACAAAAAACAAAACAAAACAAAAAACCCAAAACCATAAAATGGTCAGAAAGCTGTTTATGGAAGAATGTAACTAATGTATGTTTTAAGCAAGAGAGAAGCTGTTCTCATCATTTATTCACATCTTCCATTTGCCACAAAGTGACAGAATTTGTCTACTTTGATATTCAGCACTTGTAAGCAAAACAAAAACTTTAATACAATTTAGGATCAGATTATATTATGCTTGCAAAGAATTTTGTACTGGAGCTAGGATATTACTCTATAATAGTAATGTCAGTTCTATGATTAAGATCCAAAATATTTAATCAAAGTATGAGACAGCACAAAACATCCCCTTATAATTGCTTTATGACAGAAATTCCATGGTGTATGGAAAAAGTGTCTTTCTTCTTTGCATTTTAGGATGATAATTACTCGCTGCTCTCTAAAGCCATAATTCAACACCTCTAATAACCCATTGGATACATAAAGGGTCAAAGTGTGTGTGTGTGTGTGTGTGTGTGTGTGTGTGTATACACTGTGTGTGTGAACATGCATACAGGCTCTAAATTCACTGAGAATTTCAAAATGAACTTAACAGTACTCACTGGAAGGCCCGTTTGACCTGGTCTACCCAAGGGCCCTGTAGTTCCTGGTAAGCCCATCTCTCCTTTTTCTCCATCTTCTCCAGGGAGTCCTCTTCCTCCTGGGGTCCCCTGGACCCAAGTAAAAAAATTTTTAAAAGGAATACTATGAAGTAATTATGCCATACAATAAGCAGGTTTTTGTTTGGCACACAAAGTGATTATGTGTACTATTTTATAGATCTCATGAGCTATCTATTTTACACATATTATGAAAGTGCACTTTACCTTTAGTCCATCTTTTCCTTGGACACCTTCTTCTCCAGGAGCACCTGTTTCACCCTATTTTGTAGCAGAAACAAATAGTAAGATTAATTTTTTGTTTATGCCTTTTATTTTTCATCCTTGGCACGTATAGAAAGTGTATTCACTTATTTTTAATGCTACTTTGTGTCTAAAAGGGCTTTGATAGTATAATAGAGGAGTTAATTTGTCTTGAATAGCTCTTCAAATATTAGTGATATAAATTCAAATATAAGATAGTTCCAGAATATTAATAAATTTTATAAACTAAAAATTACATATATTCATTTGATAGCTATGGAAATTTATATAACTAGATACGTTTTTTAGTTCAAGAAATATAAATAGTGAATCACATAAATATAATACTTTGCTATAATGAATTTACATAGGTTAATATAACCTGATTCAGTTATGATCACTCTACCACATTAGAGTTTCTATATTTTTTTCTTTTACAAAAAAGCAATGCTTTAGGCCATGGTCTGTCAAGAAGCTGCCTTCTAGATAAGGAGCTTGCAGAAATACAGAACCACAGTTTTTATGATGTTCAAGTATCACTGGTTCTCTTCATACCTAAATTATTTTAAAGTGAGTTAATTAGTACTCACTAATAGTTGCTCCATCTCACCCGTCTCTGACCTTTCATTACCCTCACCTCCCACTCTTCAAAATGCGGAAAATGAAAAGAAACCAACCAGATGCAAAAATGTATCTTCCTAGTTTGCCTTTTAATGAACAAATGCCTCTTAAAATTATCTTAGGCACTGCTATCTGGGGAAAAACTGCTTACTATAGCTTAAAATGAAGTATGCTTATACTAGCGTAACTTCTGAAAATTATCGAATTACAATCCCAGTAATGCCACATTTTTGGCAAGAGTTTTTCAGGGTACACCTGATTTTAAGAAAAGGATGTACTGGGTTAGAATTCTAAATGCTACTAAATGAGAACCTAAGCAGGATTTTGTGTGCAGTTTTTGAAATCATGAAAAAAAGTCAAACATTTTCTCTAGTGGATCAGAAAGGCTTATGCCATTCTTTTGAAGTGTTTAGGCTGGTTAAGTGTATTTCAAGGGTTTCCGGTAGGTGCTTACTTGTAATCCTGGTTCCCCAGCTCCTCCAGCATTGCCTACAGGTCCAACATCTCCCTGAAGAAACGAATGGGAAAAATAAAGTCTTTTTCACTAAAATAGAATGTCTAATTATATGGGGCATATTATAAGGGATAATAATTCCAGAACAATTCTCATTTTTATCTGTTGGCCTTCACTTGCTGTCAAGATGGGTGTCTGCCAAAGTGAGGCAGCTTAGAGACCTTCTCCTTTACTTTCTAGGAAGGTTACCTTAGCACCCGGTTCACCCTGCAGACCAGGTTCTCCCTCCATGCCGGGAGGTCCCTAAAAGGGAAAGATTTGGCACATTACAAAGGCAGTAAGGATGGCAACACTTTTACATTTTTTCTTTTTCTTTTCTTTTCCTTTTCCCTTCCTTCCTTTCTTCCTCTCCCCTCTGTAGTTTTCCTTCCTATTTGAATATTTTCTTCCATTTTCATAGTATCTATTGTACATTTGTGTCCTTACATCATTTTGTGTATCTAAAATGCACCAATAAATCTTCTTGGTTCAATTAAAAAAAAAGATGGCAGTACTTTTTAACTCAAGGGTAAGGTATCTGTGTGTCTTTGCTGCCCCTTTATAAACTTCATGGCAAAAGTCTGTATACTTTCTGAGATCCTCTAACAGTTCAAGAACTAAAGCAACTTCCCCTGAAATCAGGACTTTTGTTTTGTTTTGGGTGCTGGGGATCAAATGCAGGGCCTTGCGCTTGCTAGTCAAGTGCTCTATCACTTGAGCTAAATCCTTAACCCCTAAATCAGGACTTTTAAGATCAGTTTCTTCCAAACTTCCTATTAGTCAAACCATAAAAAACAAGCTACTTCCTACTTCTTCAGATTTCTATCCTCAGATACAAAGGTGTCTTCTCACTTTTTGCTCTTCCCATCTTTCTGTGTTGTGCCTTCTGGAATCCACTTCCTTCAGAAAAATCCATTTTTTTCCTTATGGATTTTATTAAAAAACCCCACAAAATAAGAGATGAATTTATTTACATTATAAAAGCGATATATACATTGTGCTATTTTTCCTGTCTTCTTTCATAGTGGGTTCAACTTTGCTGGGAAGCTTTTGGTTATTTTTACTTTTAAACATATAGCCTCTTGGAACCACTGGTTATTTCCAGGCCTGGAGCCCCACAATTGTTGTTGTATTGTTTTTGTCTCCCAGAGATATTTATCTTGTTTTCGAGCATAGTATGCAAGCCCGTTCCTTCTCAATCCTTCCTCTACTCACATTCTCCTATCTCCTCCATTCCCTTCCCCTGACTCCTCTTTTCCCTTTCCCCTTCTCCTTCTTCTCTCTTCTGTTCACGTTCTTTCAGAAATTTTTCAATGTTTCTGAGCGATTAAAATGTCTTTTCTATCATTTCATAGTATTTTAAATAGAAGTTCAGTTTTTCATTTTGACTCAGTTTATGTAATCCATATTACTTTTTTTAAAATTAAAAGCCACACATGCACAATAGGATGGATGGGCTTATAATAAAAAGCCCCATTCCCATTCCTCAGGGGAAATTACTTTTTAAAATAATTTTTGTTTTTGGTTTTCCTACTTGTTAGTTCTGTAACTTGGTACTTCTTGATGGATCACTTTGTTAAAAGTTTAGTCATCTTATTCTACTTTCCTTTTACCATCATTTCCTTAATTTTAAAATAGTTTTTTTTTTTAATTCTTCTGTTACCTTTGTAATTTCTTCACCATTATGAAAAGCTGTCGAGTGTAGTACTTAAGGAAAAGAACTCTGAAGCCAGGTTGCCTGGATTTCTGCTCTGCCTCAGAAAATACAGAACTTGATATCTCATGCTGAGATTAAAACTCTCTCTTAAGAGAGAATTGCAGTTCTCTTTGGACTTTTTTCATGTCAAAACTGCTTTTAATTTCAGGGACCTCCCCAGTCCTTCTTTCTTTCTTATCTGCCACCCCCTCTCGACCTCTTTCATTCCTTGCCTAGGCTAAATCCATAGGCACTCTTCTGGCCAATTCTCAATCACCACTTTAAAGTACCTTTGCAATTTCTATTCCCAGTTAAATACTGCGGGGACAATTTACACCCTGTAGAAAGTGGCATCATTACGTGGAGAAGCATAGGGGCTAAGAACAGAGGGGCTAACAAGCATAGGGGCTAAGATCTATATTATTACTAGCTATTTTCTTGAGTAAATTTCTTAACCATTTTATGCCTTAGTTTCCTTATCGGTAAAAATGGAGATAATAACTGCACCTATGGAGTTGCTGAGAGAATCCATTAGTAGAATAAGATATACATAAAAATACTTTTAGCCACATAGAAAATACTCCATAATTTTAAGCATTATCATCACTGTCATTATTAACATAATGCAGATTTACAGCCTCTTACCTCAGTATGACTTTGAGTAAGTACATCTAATCTTTTAATTATCTTTTGCCATTCACCTCTTCCTTTATCCTCACCAGCTACTCTAAACCACCATATTTTTCTCAAGCCACCTCCTCAAATCCTGGTCCTTATCAGGACAGAATTGTTATCATTGTTTCTTAAGAAGTTTGAAGCTGTGATGGATGATTTCCTGCACCTTTCTCTAGGTCCACAGACGTGATGTAGTACAATTTATAGGCACCGACACCGAGTCAGATCAGAGTCAGGCGATGCTGCACGTTACCATGTACCCTGCCAACTGGTCACAGCTCCACCTCCCTAGAAGTCTTTTCTGAATGGAGGAAAAGTGTGGCTATGTATCCTGTCATAAACCTGGAAATCTAGGAATAACTTTCCACTTCTTTTTCTGCTTTACTTTCTAAATTCTACAAATGTGAAGGTTCTGGAGAGTTTATATAAACATAGTTCTATGCCTCCTACTTTACCTCACTTCTCCATCATTTCTTGCCTCCTTCAGCGAAGTAGCCTTTTAATAAATGTACCTCTCTTCACTCTTGTTTGTTTAAATGCTTCTTTCATACAGCTGCTGGAATTGTCTTCCTAAAATACAAATCTGACTTTACCACTGCCCTGTCCATACAATGACTTACTGTAGACTATAAAATAAAAAGTTCATGTTTCTTAACAGAGTACACAGGACTTTCCATGGCTTTCCAAAAACTCTGTTACCATTTTTTGTTTTGACTTTATGCGTCAAGGAATCTGTAGTGCTACATATTTGAAGGTTCCTGCTTATAATATTTCTTTTTCTGGAATTCCCTTGTCCTTATTCCCTCTTTTTCATATAACTAACTCCTTCTCATCCTTAAAACTCATCTCATCACTTCCTTCACCCTGCCAAACATGCGTATGTATACCTAAATTTTATTTTTCCTCTCCTCAGGTAGGATTGAATATCCATTGCAGTAGGACATTATCTGTATCATTGGGTAGAACACATTGGAATATAAAGATTGTTTATATGACTGCCCTCTGAAATAGATTATAAATGCTTAAAGGAATCAGTGACCTTATCTCAGTCATCCTTGTATCTCCCACTCATGCACAGTACACAGTCAGAAGGCTCAGGGAGGCTCAATATAATCAAAATGTGAGAAATAGTTCAACAAAGCTGGGGCACATTGGGGAGAAGGAAAGTTTTGCTGGGAAAGTTCTGTGGTTGGCAGGTCTGCAGAAGTTAGATCATGTAGAATAGTATTTAATGTGTTAAAAAATTGGCATTATTTATTCCAAAGGTTATGAGAACTCTTGAAAAATTTCAAGGAGATGAATATTAGAAGATAATCTGGCAATGAGTAATTGATAGAATAATGAGAGTTGGCGAATCCATAGCATAATAGTGGAGAATTAAGAGTAATGGCAATAGAGATGAAAAAGGAAGGATAGATTTAAAAGACAATGGGGCAAGGAGTTTATTGAAAGAGAAGAAATGGCTAATCAGAGAGGCTGTGGCAGGACGAGCATCTAGGATAACTCGTTTTGGGGTTACTGGATGTAAGGAGTATCTTTCAATGAAATAGGAGTAAAAAGAGGAGGATGAGTAGGAAAGTGATGGGTTTAGTTATTTTGAGTTTGGATGTTTGTGTAATATGTAGGTGAATATCTAAAAAGACAGCAAGGAATCAGTAACTGGGGTAAAGAGAAAGGCATGAATTAGAGTTATCAAAATAATATACTGAAGTCACTATGATAATATTTTTGCCAAGTTAAGGAAATGGAAGGGCAATTTTATATCAAGACTGAGAAACACTAATAAGAAGGTGAAGAGGAGAACCAAGAGAGTAATTTCACAGAAGATGGGGAGGAAAGGAAGGGAAGAAAATTTGTTTAGTAACAGAGTTAACAGAAACTACTAAAGTATTTTTTAATTATGACAAATGTGATTTATTATTCCAAAATATATACTAAATAGAGTCACTTCAAAATTCTTCTTTCTATAAAGGAAATGTAACATCTCAGGATGAAGGACTATCAAATCAAGTATAAATCAGTGAAAAAAGAAGTTTTCTTTACTGTTTGTCATCATTTCAATGAGCTAATTGATAGAAAACTTTATATGTATAAAATTAGGTTCTTACTATAATAATTTCTGCTGTTAATGGAACTGTAGGTGTCATTTTCTGAGTATGGAACTACAGAATTAGTCTTCACACTATATTTAACATATTAACTTTCTCTTAGAGTCTTACAAAAGGTATTGAGTATTGATGAACACGAATAGAGCCTGAAAAATATTACCTCAACACCCATGTCTCCAGGAGATCCAGCATCACCCTGAAGTCCTCGCGGTCCCTGCAGTAAAATTTTAAAATATGAGAATCAAAGCTTACTTTATTTCAACATATAAATGCATATAACTATGGAATCAATAATATGACATACATAACACATAAGAAAGTTATCAGTGTATAACTTTACTTTCTGTATAAACAAAATTATATCTTTGGTTGATTCATCTGTGTTGTTTTATGACTGACACTAAACTACACTTGGATTAAAAAAAGAAGAAAAGGAAAGAAAGGAGGGCCATTCATTCTTTTATTCTCTAAGTCATTTGTTTATTCAACAAATATTTAATATGCAACTAGATAGTATCAAATAATGTGCTACGTGCTTTCATAGGTAATTTTATTTAATGATAAAATAATTATACCTCTGTTTAATATTCCTAGCAAATGTGTGACAAATAAAATAGCATTTTTAAAGAGACATATATATGATATATATATGTTTTGTACCATCTGTGTAGTTTTGTCTTTCCCAGAATGTCATATAATTGGAATCATACAGTATGCAGGCTTTCAAATTGGCCACTTTGCTCAGCAATATGCATTTACGATTCCTTTAGGAACTTTTGTGGCTTGATAGCTCACTCATTTTTATAAATTGATTTATGTTTTATTTACCCATCCCACTGACCCTACAGCCTGCATATTAAGTTTTAGGTGCAGTTAAGTCACTTAATTAACAAGTCTTTTATTGTGAAAATCATAAGACATTGTCTCTGTTATTGTCACAGTTCTATTGACATACTTTACTTAAATGTCTTCTTTATTAAGACTGATTGGTTTTCATTCCATTTTACCTCATGTAATAATGTTACCAACTGGCTGAGTGATTATAGTGTTTGGTACATGTTCTTTTGTCAACCCGGTTTAATAAGCACACATTGAGTATATTTTATATGCCAAATATTAAACCAGGAAAGGAGATTACAAAGGCAAAAGAAATAAATGGTCTCTTACTTTGCAAACCTTATGGATGGTTTAGGAGAAACAGATATTGAAGTAAACCAAGGTAAAAAGACTTACATTATTTTGTGGTCAGATAAATATTACAATTAGGATAACAGGTTAAAGTATACAAAATAGGGAGGAACCCAAAAAGATTTAGTAGTATAAAATCAATGCCAGAGCTTAAATTTTTTAATTTGGAAATAATTATCTATATATTGTCAACTCATTATTTGTTGTTTGGAGAGTTTATACTATAGGTTAAGTGCATAAAAGGAGGCAATGAACACAGTCTGGTAAGAATATTATTTGACCATTAGAATTTTCTACATGGTACTATCTGAGTAAATTAAGCAAATCCCACCTGTAAACTTTTGTGTCAACTCATGATAAAATCAACCAAGTGATTTGAAAGACTTGTATTGCAAACCTTAGAAGCACATTACAGCATCTTACATCTCACATGATTAACGAGAAGAATGACTTCATTGGTAATAAAGAGCAAATTGTAAGAAAGTAGGTTGTGACTAGGTCTTTCCTTTACACAACTCATTTTCCATGGAAACTCCATTATTGAGCCACGTTTATAAAACTGCAATGTACATTTCTGTATTGTTGGTACAATGGCATATCTGTCATGTTTATACATTTTGGCCCATCAGATGTAGAGTTTGGCTCTCTATATGGTTTTTTTATTATAGAGCTGGCCTCATAAATGTGATTGTGTGTGTGGCAGTGTAATACTTATAAGAACTGCAAGGCATTCAAAAAGAAAGTTTCTGAGATTCAATAAAACAGAATTTTCTTTGTAGAAAACAGAAATATGCTCAGTTTTAACAGCTCAAGAGAAAAAGTACCAAATTTGACCACATGAAACCAGAAAGGCATTAAAAACTCTACTCCAACATATTCATTTTATATAGTGTATGGTGACACTGCAGCAAAATATTTATTCTATGTAATTGGTCTATGGTGTCTATAATAAATACTGCTTTCTAAAGTACACTAGTCATAGTACAGTCGGGCAATAATAATGACAAGGTAGATGTACATTATGAGAAAAGTACAATTAGAAAAGTATAAAAGCAAACTTACTGGTTCTCCTGCAAGTCCCCTGTCTCCCGTACTGCCAGGGGGTCCCTGTGTACCCTGGACAAGTAAGTACAAAACTTGTAGAAAAAGTAATGTTTGAAATGTTTTAGTTTCCTTACCTTAGCTTTCATTATGGGTTCTTTCCATGTCTGTCTTCTTACAAAAATACACATTAATATAAAGTTGACTATTTTAACCATTTTAACCATTTTTAAGCAATAAAAGAAAGATTTGTGACATTAAGCACATTCACACTGCTGAGCTACCACCACTGCCATCCATCTTCAAAATTTTTCCATCTTCTCCAAGCGAAACTGTCCACCCATTAAACACTAGCTGTATCACCACTTCCCCTAATCCCCATTAACCACCATTCTACTTCTTAAAGTAGATTTGATTTCTCTAGGTTGGTGATGGCAAATCTTTTAGAGGTCGAGTGCACAAACTGCAATTTATTTATTGCAAAGTACCAACACTGCACTGTTATCCGATCCTCTGCTGCTGGGTGATACTGTGTGACTTGGTTCCTGTGCCGACAGAGAGGCTCTGCGTGCCTGCTGTGGCACACATGCCGTAGGTTCGCCTTCACTGCTCTAGGCAAATGAGATCATATAGTGTCTGTCTTTTTTTGTCTGGTTTATTTAACTTAGCATGGCATCTTTAAGGTTCATCCTTGTGTCAAAACTTCCTTTCTTTTTAAGGCTGAATAGTATGCCATTTTATGTATATGCTGCGTTTTGTTTATTCATCTGTAAGTGAGCACTTAAGTTACTTCCAACTTTGGGCTGTTGTGAATAATGCTGCTGGCAACACGGGTTCACAAGTATCTGTTTGATTTTCTCCTTTCAATTCTTTTGGGTATTATTCTAGAAGTAGAATCTATGGATGATATGGTAGTCCTATAATAAATTTTTTTGAGAAAATGCCAAACTGTTTTCTATAGTGGTTCTACTGTTTTACCTTCTCACCAGCAAAACGAAGGCTTCCAGCTTTTCTACATGCTTGCCAATACGCAGTTTCTGAGGTTTTTTCTTTTTTTGATGATAGACTCCTAATGTGTGAGAAATATTATCTCACTGTGATTTTGGTTTACAATTACTAATGCCTTGCAATGTCACACATCTTTTCACCCATGCTTATTGGCCATTTATGTATCTTCTTTGGTGAGATAGCCATTTACGTTCTTTAGTCATGTTTTCATGGTATTATGATGGTTTGGATCTTAAGTTTCCCCCAAAGGCCATGTGTTTGAGGGTTGGTTACTGGCCTGTGGTACTACTGGGAGGTGGCAGAATCTCTAGGTGGGGCCTAGAAGGAAGTTAGGTCATTGGGGATGTGGCTTCCAGGGGATACTAGAACCCACATCCCATTCCTCCTTCTCTTTTTGGATTTCTTCTGTCTCTTTGCTTCTCAAATGCCATGAGGTAAGCAGCTTTGCTCCACTATGGACTTCTCATCATGATGTCTGCCACACCACTGGCCCCAAAACAATGGAGGGAGCTGACCATGGATTGAAATCTCTGAAACCATGAACCAAAATAAATCTTTCTTTCCTAGGAATTTCTTTCCTTAGGTATTCTGTCATAGTTATAGAAAGCTGATTAGCTTAGGTTTTTTTTTTTTTTTTTTGCTTTTTTTTGTGTGTGGGTTACTGAATCGTAGGAGTTCTTTACCTCAGTTTTTAGAATTACACCTCACTCTATACTGTAACAAATAATTGTTCAGAATTACTTTAAATTTGGATTTCCTTATACTTCAATGTTGATACAAAATTGTTTTTCAAAAAATATTTTGTGATGTGTTAATAAGTACTTAAAATCTAGTAAGATATAGTTGTCTCAGAATCTCTAGAGGGCTGGAAATAACCACACTGGCCCTTTAAGTTCTTTTGTGCTTTGCCATGCTGGGCATCAGACCCAGGTCCTTGCATACCCTAGTCAAGCCCTTACCTCTGAGCTACATCTCTAGTTTTTTTTTTTTTTTAACATTATGCCTACTATAAAAGTGAGTCTTACATATAAAGTATATTATAAAGTGTTAGATAAAACTTTAAACCCAATTCTAGATCCTTGCTTGGTCCTTTCATTCAGAGATTTACTCAGCATGTACTGAGTGCCGGACATTGGTAACTATTGAGAATATGTAAAATATTGCCCCTATTTGCAAGAGGCTGCTCCTGTATTATTGACCTTGGAAAGGCTCCTAACATAGGTAACCATAATTACTATTATAGCTGAAAGCTAAAATCTAAGAAAAAAATGACATTAAGCTCAAAGTAAAGATATTCAAAATTCCAAATGTTGATGAGGATGCAGAGAAAGGAAAAGTCTCATATACCGTTGGTGGGAATGTAAATTAATACAGGCATTATTGAAAACAGTATGGTGGTCCTTAAAAAGAGCAACAACAACAGCAACAACAACAACAACAACAATGAACTACTATATAATATAATGATCCCACTACTAGGTGTATATCCAAAAGGAAATGAAATCTGTGTATCAAAAAGATATGCACGCTCATGTTTACTGTAGCATTATTCACAATAATCAAGTTATGGAATCCACTTAGGTATTTGTCTTCAAATGAATGGATAAAGAAAACGTGACATGTATACACAATGCAATATTATTCAACTATGATAAGAATTAAATCCTATAATTTATGGCAACCTACATGGACTGAGTCATTATGTTAAGGAAAACAGATCAGATACAGAAAGGGAAATACCACATGTATTCATTTATATGTGAAAACTAAAAATATTAATCTCCTAGAAGTAGAGAATAGAAAGTAGTTACCAAAAGCTTGAAAGTGCAGGGAGGGGAGATGAAGAAAGAATGATTAATAGGTATAGAATACACTGACTAGAAGGGAAAACTTCTAGTGTTCTATGGAAGAGTAGGGTAACAATGTTTGAAAATATTTATTTCTATATTTTAAAATAATTAGTAGAAATGATATTGAATATTCCCAGCACAAAGAAATGATAAATGTTTGAAGTGCTGGATATACCAGTTACTCTGATCTGCCTATTACATGTTGTATACATGTATTGAAAAATCATACTATAATCTTATTATGGTTTAGATCTGGAATGTCCCCACACCCCAGGCCTCATGTTCTCAGAGGTGGGTTTCAGGTAGTTTGTCTCAATGATGAAGAAAGTGACTAAAATAACCGCATATATTTGCACAATTATGTGTCAAATAAAAATGAAAATATTTGTAAAAGAATACAAAATTCTTATCACTACACAGTCTTCTATTACAATCATCAAGGTTTTATTCAGTCACTATGTTTAGAGATAGGGAAATATGTAAAGTTATGGATTCCCATCTGGCTAAAGCCATGATTCAGTCAGGAAAATCCTGTGTTCTTCATTCACTTTGGCTCCTAAATTAAGAGACAGGATCAATATAAGGGAGCCCTCCAAGCCTGATAAACTAACTGAAACATGGATTAAATGTTCAGGACTTTACATAATGTCTGCCCAGTTTTCTTTGTAAAGTGTGTTTGGACATAATACCAAATTAATATATAAATTTAATGCTGTTGATGGTAGATAACTGTTTCACAAAGCAATGAAATAATTTTAAATGTTCTCTAAATTCTCTTCAAGACTTTTCAAATCCCACTAATAATGTACCAATAATAATAAAACTCTGGATCCATGAGTTCACCTCAGCAATTGTGAGAATGATGCCCATATAAATAATAAAGTCTATGGTTGTTTATTAAGAATTTGTGCCAATCACATTATAATAAACATCATTGGGATGCAGGGATGGTTCAACATACGCAAAACAATACATCTAATACACCACATCAACAAAGTCAAAGACAAAAATCACATGATCATCTCAATAGATGCAGAAAAAGCATTTGACAAAATCCAACACCCGTTCATGATAAAAACACTACAGAAATTAGGAATAGATGGTGTATATCTCAATCTGATAAAAGCCATATATGACAAACCAATGGCCAACATTACACTAAATGGCCAGAAACT